>JAKGSA010001744.1:24979-40237 GCA_033558755.1 Philaethria dido | reverse complement strand
TATGAATATAACAATAATAATCTCATATGTTAAGAGTAATATATTTAAAGATAATAAATAATACATTTCCAGATATATATATATATATATATATATATATATATATATATATATATATATATATATATATATATATATATATATATATATGCATTTATATACATACATAAATACGCACATAACATACTTATACAGGTCTCATAAAAAAAGTTTATTTATTTGTCACATCCAATATTTTAGTATCACACTTAAGCCTCAGGTATTTCGATCTTTGGACACATTAAAAAGCGTGTATCAGTTTGTAAATTACAGATAAAGGCATTTATTTAAATGCACCGATTACATTTCGTTCTGACCTACCTCACATTCGTAATCAACAATGAACGGAGATAAAGTTTGAGTGTATTAACTTACGTATGTTAATAAATAAAAAATGGCCAAATTATCTATTTCAGTTACCCTTTTTATTGTTTAAGTGTTCATAGTACTATTTACATTCAAAATATGCTTTATTCAAGTAGGCTATTATAAGCACTTTCGAATCGTCAATTTACAAAGGTGTCAGTCGTGTCAGTCCTAACGGAAGCTATCACCGGCTCGGAAGGCTGTTCTGCTGAGAAGAGCCGGCAAGAAACTCAAAAGTTGCTCTTTTCAAATATTTTTTTTACAATAAATATACAACTAATTTAACATTACTAGTTGTATCCCGCAAATCCGCTTGCGTGGTCTATAAAACTTAAAATCCTATTTATCTCGTTTTCATCGGAATCCTCTCCTAGTGTCGCCTCTCAAGGCTGCATATCAAATTTCAGCTTCATATTGTAGTTTTAACTCATCTATCAATAAAGAAGGAACATCTCTATAACTATTTTCTCGGAAACTTGGTCGTCCTGACAGAAACAATAGTTTTATGTAATGAAAATATTGTACAAATATCAGATCCTGACAGGTATCTGACGGCAAGAAAAATTTATAATAGTAATCCCATTGACGTGTAAAATGTTGCCTTAGGAACATGTCAAAATTTGAGTTCATACAAAAATGTATGCCAAACATATGGTAGTGCGAGAATTATTTATAATATTATTATAATTTATTTCTGATACAATATTATAAAAAATATAGTTTTCTGCTTTTGGTTTCCATGTAAACCATATGCTTGCCAATTTTTATACTACTCCGTTCGCACAGTTTTCATAAAAATGTTACAAATATTTCCTTTAACATATTAATATAACTCAAAATCAAAATATTCTTTATTCAAATAGGCTATTACCAGCACTTTAGAATTGTCAAGTTACAAAAATATATAAAGAGACAGATACAAGTAAAGCTAACAAAAAGTGTGTTAAAAATTCGTTACAAATGACATTTGTATCGATTTTTTAATCGAGCCAAAGTTGTAGGACTTATAATGGTGGTCATAAACAAGAATGTTTGAAAATCAAATTAATTTATTACATAATCACTAGCTATTGATTAAATGATTATCAATTAATAATATATTTTTACAAAAAAATAACACAAAGGCAATAATTTAAAAAAAAGGCGCCAATTTTTTCTCATATTATTATAATATAAGTGTTTTTTTCTATTAATTTATAAAAAAAAAATGGAATACAATAATAATATGCTCATGTTATATAGATGTATTGTTTTTGTAATTATATAATGGATAAATTAATATTTTATTATTCAGAACTTCATTATAATTAAATCAATATTTATAATTGTATTTTACGTGTTACCAGCCCAAAAGCTTCGATTTCAGCTACTTAATAAATATTGCGACTGTAATCGCGACAGGTTGTGGGTTCGATTCCCACTCCAGGAAATGTAAAAGTTTAATATTTTTATTTCCTGGGTTTAGTAACAAGGCAAAGCGCTGCGTTCCGCCATTCAACACGCAATGACTCAATTCGGCGGAAAGTAGGAAACGGAGTGTCTTAACACTAGGTTCCCTCTGCCTACCCTGCTATATGCGGGATACAGCGTGAAGCTATGTATGTATGTTAAACTTTGACGGCGTTGGCTCACAGCAAGTATCTGCTTTAAAAGAAATAGGTTTAAATGTTTTTGATAGTCTTAAAGTATTAATCACACCCTTAGGAAACGAATTGTAGTTTTAAGTTGAAATTTTCCTACTTAAAAAAAAAATATGTCTTTAAATGTTCACTTAGTAAGAGTAGTTTTGGGTTCCTACAAATATTACGCAATGTTTTTAAATTTGGTTCAAAATGTAGAGCGGAGTGTTTTTTCTCTATCTACCCGGAAATTTCAACGATTTTAATAAGGAAAGGTGTGGGCATGTATTTAATATATATGTTGCCAACGTTTGAGACGTTGATTACTTCAAAAATTTTCACTCATGAAAGAAACAAACTCAACAGTTAACACACATAAAAATTGTACCTTAATATATAATTCTTTTATCATCATAAGATTTCATTGTTTTTAGGTGACTATAATTTAAAATTTGTTTTAAATATGTGTGAATAATTCAAAATACAGGATTAGAACTAGTGTTTATGTACATATAGACCACTCAACATATGGGTATAAGTGAATAAAATCGTGCCAAATTTGAATATTGTAAAGCCATTTTGAAATGGATAAGAAATTATTGATAAGTTAGCAGCTTTCAAGGTTATCAGGTATAATAAATAGCCTATCAGATAACGGTTGAGTGAAAAAGACGAATGTATGCAATTTTTGAACAGTACATCCTGTATAAAGGTCATTGAATAAGATATTTCATAATATATTTTTTTTTAAATAAGGCAACGAAAACTTTGATAAATTATTTTGATGCTCACTTTGTAACTGTTTTGGAGATATTTGTAATTTTTTAACTATTTTAACAGGGTTATTTGGGTATATCTCGGTATTAGAAAATATATTTTAGATAATTCGGCTAAAACGATTTCATTTAAAAAGTGAAAAATGCAAACAGCATGTTTTATTATCATTCCATAATTGTTGATGGAATCTAATCGTGCATTTTATCTCCCACGACCTGCTCAATATTTTTTAAAATAGAAATTTTCACATTCCCTTAGTTGCTATTCAAACCCACAAACACTACGGTATATGTATTTAGTAACAACTGCGCCTATAGTGTCATTTTATTTATCAATAAATGGAATTGAAATAATTCCAATAAATATTTTTTATAGCGATAACTCTACATATGGCTTAGTAACTGGTAAAAATGCTTTGAGTGTTCACAAGGGAGGCGGGATC
Source organism: Philaethria dido (assembly GCA_033558755.1). NCBI lineage: Eukaryota > Metazoa > Arthropoda > Insecta > Lepidoptera > Nymphalidae > Philaethria > Philaethria dido. The sequence goes on along the minus strand of JAKGSA010001744.1, from coordinate 36,994 downwards.
GAATTATTATTACTAGCTGTTACCCGCGGCGTCACTCGCGTAGTCAATGGCAGTCCTTACTACATACTATAGTGAATACTAGATATATTCGTTAATTTGAAGGCATTGAAGTCGCTAGAATTTTTTTTTTTGACAAACTATGTATCTGCCATTTTTTTTAATAAAAACCACTGAGAGTACAAAGATTCATGATAATCGCTTGAGTAGTTCGGGCGTAAAAGCGTTACAAACAAACTTACATTCACATTTATATTGGAAGGGATATAGAAATTATAATACAAGGATCTTTTACTGTTATCATATTATTAAACGTGCAATGTATGTATGTTTTAAAATTTTTATTAAATTTTTTTTCTTTGCCAACATTTAGTGTCCGTCGGTTGATGACCCATGTAAGTCTATTTCCACAAAACTTAATTGCTCTTTCTAAGATATATATCTTTATGATTTTTTTTATCTAGAATACGCCTCTACATTTGATGGATGAGAACAAGCTCCTATATGAAATAATTATAATAACGTTATATTTTATTTAAAAAAATGGTCAATTGTGATTTAAGTTTGTATACAATTGGTTTAAACCCGCACATAATAGGGTAAGCAGAGGGAACCAGAGAACCTAGTGTTAAGACACTCCGTTCTCTTTTAACATTTCCGTCCTAATAATTTTTTTTTTTTTTTTTGAATTCTCTGTTAATATATTTTATATTATTTTGCTTGTTACTATAATTTATTAGTAATACACACGCAATAAAAAATGTAAAAAAAAATAAACATATTTCTAAAACATATGTCAGGCCTGTGGCGCAGAGGCAGAGGAGGTTGTGGGATCGATTCCCACTCCAGGAAATGAAAATATTAAATATTATTTAGTACTTTCATTTCATCGCTCTGCAAAGGGCAAAGGACGGCGTTGTTCCGCCACACAGCACGCATGCCTCAATCTGGCGGAAAGTAGGTAACGGAAATGTGAGAGAACGGAGTGTTTTAACACTAGGTCCCTCTGCCTACCATACTATGTGCGTGATACCGTGTGAAATTTTTAAATTAATTAAAGAATTAAATAATTATAAATATTCCTAAGATTGTCATAATATAAAAATAACTTTAAAGCACAAAATCATAAAAAATCATATCATAAATTAAAAAAATAGACTAAATATATTTTTTAAAATATTTTCCACACAGCTCTTTAAGCGTTACGTAATGACTTTGAAGTGTACTCATTAAGACAAGAAGCTATTTAGATATTACAATAACTCTGTTCCTTACTGTGGTTACCAGGTTTAATCCGCCATTGCTACACACATATTATAATTAACAGAATTTTTTTACATTTTGAATATTTTATCTATATATTTGCATAATTCAAACTAATGTACTAACTTTAAGTTAAATACAAACTTTATTAAACGGAATTTTAAGTTATATATTTTTAGTTTGTCTTTTAAGTGCTCAGAGCTGAAGTATCTTAACCTGTCCTTTAAATATCAAATTGGCGGAAAGTAAGAACGGATGAGTTAAAAAGAGAACGGAGTGTCTTAACACTAGGTACTCGGGATCTCTCCGCCTGTGCTGTTGCTATGTGGAGCAGTGTGAGCCTAAAAAAAAGAAAACATACATTCGGTGGTACCAACATAGCGTAAATGTATGACTTTGCATGACGACTTGGTCATACACTTAGAACATGCCCTAACTTCACATACGGCGTTTGTGAATCATGTTTAAATACCTTTTTCTATGGTTTGGTTTCGTCACTTCAGAGCTTGTAGTTCCTATTAAATGTTGAAAGAGAACGGAGTGTCTTAACACTAGGCTCTCTGGTTCCCTCTATCTATATGTCTAATAATAAGATGCTTTGACTTTCCTTGGTTTAACAAATATTAAATGGTTATTTGCCAGAGTTTTAAACGATATTTTTAATATTTGGAAATATATTTGAATCTCATCGCTTTATTCTACAATAATCTTAAAATAAATACTCTACTATAATCTATGAACGTAAGAAGGATAACTGTTTTGTTTTAAAACTTAATATCTCTATTTGAACGGAGGAGGTAAAGAACAAACGGCAGAAGAAATTAGAGACAGGAGTATTAGAGAGGAAGAAGGAATGAATTAATCACTTCCTTACTAAGTTCCTCTGGTTTCCACTCTGCCCTACCATATCCTCAGGGACTAAAGCAGTAGAGATTCAAGATAAAAAACAAATCCCAATTCCACCTCAATCAGTTTCTACCATCACCACAAAAATTCAAAACTAGCATAAAATTTTATCTAATACCAATTATTTTAAGTATATTGAAGTCGGTTATATAAATTTATCTCTAAAGCTGTCTTTACTAGTCTTAGAGTAAAGCGGTCATCGCCTATAGCGTTTCGTGCTCTTCATTTACTATTGGTATCATTTCTCTTATTCTCTAATATATATTGCAAAATCATTGCTTGTAAGAAATTCTATGATTTCGTTTTCCATAAAAGAATGCCTACTATTGATATTAAGAATACATTTGGAAATATTGTGTAAGAATTTAAGCAGATTTTTGTTGAAACTGTTTCTCTATATATACAATATAATATATAAAGGGGAAGAACTCCCAGGCAAAAACAAGTTTTTTATTTTATTATTTTTATTATTGATTTTTATATTAGCACAATTTATCGGCTGGTAAAAAATAACTTCATAAAATATTTTAAAAACACTACGCTGCAGTAACAATAAGTGAAAAAAAAAGATGATTATACTTTAAAATCTATAATTAAAATTATAACAAAAAAAACCGAAAAAATGCTTTGATGCAAAATAAAATTCTATTACGAATAACTGAAAACTACTCATTGAGACCTTAACTAAATTTGAACCACAACAGAAATCATAAAAAAACAATCATGAGAAATTAATTCAGAATTGGGAACCTCATTTTTTAAAATCAGTTGAAACCATTGTGATTGTACATTAAGCTCTGTACATACGTATACATACATACGCCCACACTTACAAGCTTCACGCTGTATCCCGCCTCTCTTAGGGTAGGCAGAGAGGAACCTAGTGTTAAGACACTGCGTTCCCACTCCACCATTGAGGCATTGCGTGCTGAGTGGCGGAACTCAACGCCGCGCTTTGCCTTGTTACCAAACCCAGGAAATTAAATTCCATTTCCTGGAGAAGTGAGGTCGAACTCTAACCTGTCGCGTATACAGTCGCACGATTGTGCCTCTGCCACGACAGGATACGTATACTAATAATATAAATTAAAATAAAAATTAAATATATTTTGAAATATGAAATTCACTTTTGTTCTAGTTATTACGCCGAGTCCCATATCTATCTCGTGCCCGGAATAACACTGACCCACTCACCCCTTACCGCTTGCCGTACTTTGTGACAGTCTCACTTCTTTTAATTGAAGTGAATTTTTTTTTGTAATTATATGAGGAAAGCTCATATTATTTATAATTGGGGTATATATTATGAATATAAAATCTAGGATGATTAAATGTACAATATATATATATATGATGTTTAAATGATATTGATTTTCTGATTGCGGCGTTGAGTTACGCCTCAATTCGGTGGAAAGTGGGGAACGGAGTGTCTTAGCACTAGGTTCGTTTTCCTGATTATTTTAGGCAAAAACTAAATTAAAATTTACTAGTTAATTAAAAATATTTCTTGAATACAAATATTTACCTAAAACTTGAGTTGAAGCCCAAATATCCGGTATAGCTTATATTAGCTCTACTGTGCTATCATATCCAATATTTTTATAACATAATAAAAAAAATATACATACAAAGAAATATATGATACGTTCCTTTTTGTAATTATTGCTCATTTATTTTATATAATTCAACTTAATAGGCTATGAAGTAAGTTATTAATAATAATTAATTAATAAATCCACTTATTATTATTAATGTGGGAAAGGAAGTGTATAAAGGAAAACAAATGTATTTGTTGTGAATTGCCTCCATCGTTACGTTCAATTAAATAAACAATAGCAGGACATAGCATACAAGCGAAATATAAACTTAGAAAAAATACTCTTTTTTTTTAACTTCATGGTGTATCCCGCATATAGCAGGGTAGGCAGAGGGAACCTGAGAACCTAGTGTTCAGACACTCCATTCTCTTTCAACAATTCCGTTCCCCATTTTCTGCCGAATTGAGGCATTGCATGTTGAGTAGCAGAACTCAACACCGCGCTTTGCCTTGTTACCAAACCCAAGAAATGAAAATACTAAATTTTACATTTCCTGGAGTGGGAATCGAACCCACAACCTGTCACATTTACAGTCGCACGCTAGTGCCTCTGCGCCACGACAGGCGAGAAAAATACGTGTGTGTCGATAAAAAAACTATTAGCTTCACGCTGTATCCACTCTGTATTATTTAATATTTTAATTTGCTAGCGTAGGAATCGAACTCACAACCCGTCATTCACAATCACACGCTTGTGCCTCTGCGCAACAACAGGCCTCTATATATACTCATAAATAACTTCTTTTTTCTCCGCGGCGTTTGCATCTATGATATATATATATATATATATATATATATATTTCTTTTTATTTTGAAAGGCCTTAATAAAACCTATTTTCAAGGTAGCCCAGACTAAACACAAATATTTATAATATAATAAAAATAACTAACAGCGGCAGCTGAATTAATTATTGGCATTGAGAATCTTAGACACAAGTTTTGAAAACTTCCTGTTTCTAAAATTTCATGACACGTCATCGGACATTTAAAGGAGACGCATAATTTAATATTTATATATAAAATATAATATACACTATCAAGGTGCAGTTGGCAAGTGTGTTTGTTAGTTCTGAATTCAATTCTCGCTTATGGGATATTTTTATTTTTAAAAATATATTCTTTTTTCTATTATCTAGTTATTGGCTTATGCATAAGAACATAAAATGCTTAGACATGTTCATAAGTTTGACCTTAGCAGGATATACTTGCACCATAAAAAGGCCATCGTAGTTCAATGGCACAGCGTCTGCCTGTAAGCGGATTGGTTATGGGTTCGATTCCCGATTGGTAGAATGATTATATTTAAATTACCTTTATGTCTCCGCTCGTATATATAAAACACACAGGAAGCAAAAACAAAACTAGTTTCATCTTTGGCTCTTAAAGCTAGCGACAAAGACAAAAAACGGCTAGGTAGCGTTGAGCTAAAAATCTCGCTAAAAAATCTAGATCTTTCCATAACTAGGCTTTGATAAAAAATTAACGACTAAATTTTGGACAGTATGTAACAATATATCGTCTAGACGACATCACGTCCAGACACTCAGGCTCACATCCTTTGTGTGTATGTGTGAAATATTTTTTTTATGTGTGTGCGTTTGATCTATTCATACATAGGTTAGTTTGGTTTTAAATTCATCCGCGTATATTTCGGGCATAGCAACTATATATCTGCAATCGAAAAATCAACCGTCGGCACTCACACACGCAAAGTTCACTTACACATGTATACATAAACACACAATAGATTATGTCTCGACGCACACACATGTGAAATAGTTACGCGCACATATATATACATGCGCGGACGCATACATTGCCCTTGAGCGCTTGCATTATACTAGATAAATTAGCGCATTGATAAAAATTTGATAAATCAATTATAATGTCAGATTGAAATTGCTATGTGTATTGTAGATATCGTTGAATATATTTTAAAATTAATTATTTATTTTATTTTATTATGTAAAAATGACACAAATTATAATATTTTTTTATATCAGCGTTTGACTGTAAACACGATTGGCCGTGGGTTCGATTTCCGCTCGGGGGAATTATTGCTTTTAAGCTATTTCTCCGCTCTGACAACACAAATTGCGGCGTTTATTTCCACCGTTTAATACGTAATGTTCCGACTTCCGGTGGGAAGCGACGGAGTGTCTGAACACTGGATTCCATTTCACTACTTTGCTCATCAGAAAAAAAAATATAGCTTAGTTAGTTAGTACTCTTGGACATGCTTTAAAGAGGACATACTTTCAAACCTTATAAATCATTGCATATTTTTGCACAAAATATCAATACTCTATAAAATATATTAAAATTAACATAAAATGATATAAAAACAATTCATTAGACTATTCAAATAGTTTTCTATGTAAATAAAATTTTATAGGTAGGTACATGTATATGGTAGAGCCAGTTTTAGAATTCAGATATTTTTCGCTTATTATTCCGCCTTCTATGCGTTTAGCCAAGTTGTGTGTGAAATGAGACACAATTTACATCACACTTGATATTTAAAAAAAAAATCGAACTTTTCTTGCGTTTCTTACCTTAATATGAAGTAATAATAAATTTAAAATTATGCAATCAACACGCATTACCTTAATTTGGCAGAAAGTGGGGAACGGAAATGTTGAAAGAGAACGGAGTGTCTTAACACTAGGCTCTCTGGTTCCCTCTATCTATATGCGGGATGCCTACCCGCTATATGCGGGATACAGCGTGAAGTTAAACAAAAAAAGAAAAAGATTATAAAGAAAATAGTAAAAGGTCATTGTGCTAAGAGATTGTTATAAAAAAATATTTGTAAATATATCATAAAAAAATTATCGAATAAAGTGTAGAATATAGAAATGCGAGCAGCAGACTGAGTTTTTTTTAGTATTTCACTTTATAGAGTTCATTCAAGGTTAATACATACATACATACATAGCTTCACGCTGTATCCTGCACATAGCAGGTTAGTCAGAGGGAACCTAGAGTTAAGACACTCCGTTCCCCACTTTCCGCCGAATTGAGGCATTGCGTGCTAAGTGGCGGAACTCAACGCCGCGCTTTGCCTTGTTACAATAAGATACAACAATTTAATTTTTTTCTAATGTTTCTAATGCATGCAATTAATGAAAGAAAGCTCTCAAGGAGTGCATTCTTGTCCATATAAACTTTGTGCCAATTTTCATGCTACTCCATCGATATATTTTTTTACAAACCAAAACGGTTCACACATTTAAAATATTTAAATATTTAATATACAAATAAAAAAAAAATTCGAAAAGCATCTGATATACAAGGTTTTAATCTACATACAATGTACATTTCTTAAAAAAAATCATTTACCAGTGTCTATACAACAAAATTATTATTCCCCTTGAAGTCTAGACATATTGTAATGTATTGTATTATTAGCTTATTCTAATACAGCCTTGACAATTTAGCTAATGATTACTAATTTTAACTTGACACCTCGAATGATTTGTAATAATAAAAGGAAAACCGATTGAGTTTTATCAAAGATTTTTTTGTAAAATATATAATATTGGGTTCCCTCTGTCTACCCTGCTATATGCGGGATACAGCGTGAAGCTACAAAAACGAATATCAAATGTTTGACAGATAGGAATAGTTTCTATGGGGAAAGGAAATTGTTATTTTTACTATATGCTTAGCATTTTTTTCATATGTACTCACCTTTTAAACCTTCCCTGGAATTCCACAATTAATTCATAATCGAAATTAGCCAAATCGGTTCAGCAGTTCTTGAGTTGTAGCCATACTAACGAACAGCAATTAATTTTTATATATAAAAATAGATTTGAGAAAAAATGCCTTGAGGTCATCGTGGCGCAGTGTAATAAATGTGAGGGGTTGTGGGTTGGATCCAATTCAGATTTTTTTTTCACTTCACGCTGTATCCCGCAAATAGCAGGGTAGGCAGGGGAACCCGAGAACCTAGTGTTACGACACTCCATCCTCTTTCAACAATTCCGTTCCCCACTTTCCGCCGAATAGAGGCATTGCGTGCTGAGTGGCGGAACTCAATGTCGCGCTTTGCCTTGTTACCAAACCCAGGAAATGAAAATACTAAACTTTACATTTCCTGTAGTTTTCCTGGAGTGGGAATCGAACCCACAACCTGTCACGTTTACAGTCGCACGCTTGTGCCTCTGCGCCACGACAGGCGTTCATCATCATTATCATCATCATTTAGAGAATGATTATATTTTAATGATTTTCATTTCCCTACTCTTGTCAGAGATAGCACGGTGATGACTTTCGCTAAATCTAATTCGGTCGAAATCAGGCGAAGGACCCTTGACCATAGGATCTAGCATCTTAATATACGCGAGATAAAAAGTGAAGCCGTAAAAATATCTTATCTCATATAATCTTTCTCTTTGCATATATATTAAATAGGTAAAATTAAAATATATAAATAATTTGGACTATTCCAATATGTTCTACTAATATTATGATGTTTGTAAGGATGAATGCGTCGATGTTTGTTAATATATCACGTAAAAACTACTTTACAGATCTAGATGAAACTTTACAATAATATAACTTATATATTAGAATAGATAGGTTACAATTGATTATGATTTAGTGTATTTTAGCCATGTTATGGCTAATGTTACTAGTAGGCAGAGGGAACCAGAGAACCTAGTGTTAAGACACTCCATTCTCATTAAACATTTCCGTTCCCCACTTTCCACCAAATTGAGGCATTGCGTGTTGAGTGGCGGAACTCAACGCCGCGCTTTGCCTTGTTACCAAACCCAAGAAATGAAAATACTAAATTTTACATTTCCTGGAGCGGGAATCGAACCCACAACCTGACGCGTTTACAGTCGCACGCTTGTGCCTCTGCGCCACGGCAGACGTTCCACAGGCCTACCCCGCTATATGCGGGATACAGCGTGAAGTTAAAAAAAAAAAAGTTTCTAGTGTCTAATAAGATTATTTTTATCTAACCTGTAACAGATCCACATAGGAAAAAGCAAAGTAGAAAATATATAACTCCTTAATTAAAATTCAGACACAAAGTACATTACTTTCATATAGTTAAAAACTTCTGCAAAAAAACTAATGCATATTTAAATATTTTATTAATAGGTGCATTTAACGAAAATATGCAACCGGTAGCACGGTATTTGACCTAGCACTAACATACATATGTCTACTTCATTATTGACAAGGTTACATGAAATACATTCTTTCGACTTAAACTAAATTTGAAAGTACAATAATGCCTCCCTGTTTTAAAATAGAACTGAAATAAATATATATAAAAGGCTTGCATTACTAAGTTATTGACAGACAACGTACAGACGAAACTACTGGGAGCTGATACTTGACATTTGAGCTTCTTGGAAAGTGTAGGGGAGCACTAAGGAAGGGTTTCTTGAAATATATATGACAACGTGAGAAAACGTCCACGCATTATTTTTTTTATGGATAACGGATGGCAAACGAGCAAGAGGACCACCTGATGGTAAATGATTATCTTCGCCAATAAACATCTACAAAACCAGAGATGTTGTAGATGCGTTGCCAACCTAGAGGATACACATGGAAGGGAAGGACAATGTAGTAGTCCGTTATAGGAACCACCTCATTTTGGGGAACAGATGGGTTGGAAAGGGGAAACCCTGGCTTACATGCCATCGAACCGGAACACATCATAAGATATTTGGCGGTTCGTCTTTGACATGATAGTGGTCGCGAACCAGACGGAGGACGAACCTCCTACCACCAAAGACGACCACCACCCTGTTTGGAACGGAGTGTCTTAACACTATCTTCTCAGGTTCCCTCTGCCTACCCTGCTATGTACGGGATATAGAGTAAAGCTAAAAAAATGTTAACACAAACGAAGTCGGGGGTACAGCTTGTTGAATAACAATTGCATTTATAAAAGTAATTTTGTATGAATATTTAACTTGCGAAATAAACCTATTGTGCTATATATAGCAAAATATTCAAAATACGCGTCTAACGAAGGTCTGCTTTTACGGATTTTAATTACAAAACAATATGTTTCGATTTAATTGAATGACATTTAACGAAGGTGACATGTCGCATTTTCGGATAGTTACTGGGCATAAATAATTATTTTAAATGCATATAGATTATTCTTTCTAGCTTAATGTGGTTTTTAACATTTTAAATTTATTTTTTAATTTTCTTGAATTTTCATATACCGAATTTTTTTTTAATTCGTCCGTATTTTTGAATCATATATTTATTAATATTATTTTTCGATTGATTCGTAGAAAATCATTTTTATTATTTTATATATAAATATATAACCTGATAATACAACACTTTCTTTCCCACATGTAAACTACTTGCAAGAATAATAAGTATTTAATACAAATATTCCTCAAAGCAATATTTTTATCTTTAACTATCGCAATTTAATATTTCCAAACTGAGATACGACAGTTTATAAGCGCATAGCGCAGTGGAAACAACTGGCTGTAAGCAGGATGGTTGTAGGTTAGAACCCACTCGGGTTAATTTAAAATGTTTTAACGATGTGGTCAAATTGCAGCTTGTAACTTTTCCTGCGTTAAATATATTGAGTCTCGAATTGGGGCGAAAAGTAGAGAACGGAGTGTCTAGACACTCTTTAAGTGCATATCGTTACAGACAGGAAAACGCGTGAAGCTGTTTTTTTTAAACCAAAATTTACGCGTAAAGACGATAAATGTACGTACATAATTACAAATTAATTAGAATAACATATTATAATTTATTATAAAGGGTGAGCGCTCGTTGATGTCTATTAAAGGTTTGTCCTTCATTACACTGGGATATCGCTTCCTAAATACGTTAAACAATATTTCATACACTCACTTATTTTAATTTGAAAGTATTATAAACTTTACATCACTAAGAGATATATTTTTATTGGTGGTAGGAGGTTCGTCCTCCGTCTGGCTCGCGACCACTATTATGTCAAAGACGAACCGCCAAATATCTTATGATGTGTTCCGGTTCGATGGCATGTAAGCCAGGTTTTCCCCTTTCCCACCCATCCTTTCCCCAAAATGTGGTGGTTCCGATAGCGGACTACTACATTATCCTCCCTTTCCATCTGTATCCTTTAGGTTGGCAACGCATCTAGTACATCTCTTGTGTTGTAGATGTTCATGGGCGAAGGTAACCACTTACCATCAGGCGGTCCTTCTGCTCGTTTGCCATGCGGTATCCATAAAAAAAAAAAAAATATATCGGTTTTTTGTAACACTTATTAATATCATGACACATTATGGTACAGTAGGGCATTGATTGACTGACAGACAATGATAGTGAACTGTACAGAGTATCAAATTAAAGCAGAAAATAAAGTGTCTTAACACTAAGTTCCCTCTTTTAACTGTGTTATATGCTGGAGAATAAGAATGATTAACGAGAAAAACAAAAAATCTGTGTATGTAATATATTAGGCCCATAGCATATTCATATTATGGGAAAATTCCGTCCATTTTGAAAAAAAGCCCTATATATATTTATATTTTTACTTAATAAACGTTTTTTTTTTGATATTGTTAATGATATACACAGCATTCTCTTATAAAGTGTAAGACACCTTGTCCAATGTTCACCATTATCACATATTATTTGTACCGTTTTCACATATAGCAGGGTAGTTAAAGTGATCCTAGTGTCGAGACACTCCGTTTGCCGCTTTCCGTCCTAATATTTTTTAATTTTTTAATATTTTTTTTATTTTTTAATTTTAATAAAATAAAATAAAAAAAATAAAATACGACATATTTTTTTAAGTTGTGGAACACAATGCAGCGTTTTATCTTACCAGAGCGGAGAAATGTAAATAAATTCAAATTAATCATTCCGCCAAGGAAATGGAACCCACAGCCTATCGTTTTTACAGTCTCATGCTCTCTTCCTGTACCACTACGGCCTTATTTTTATCGATATTTATATAATAGAATATAACATGTAATATTAATTTAATTCAATATTTTCTATAAATAGACATGATGTACCGGAATTACTCTATCAGTAAACATTTGAAGAGCCTCTTCTTGCCTAGTGCTTTATAAATATTATACACAATTCATATAAGATAATTGTTATTATTTCCTCATTTATAGGAGATACTCGTGAAAAGTTATTTTTACTGGGTTGGGCGAATTATTTTTTACTCGGTGAACCAATTTCGATGACTGTTTTTCAAATGATAGCTAATGTTTCTGATGTGAACCCATTTAAATTTT
>JAKGSA010001744.1:13013-24788 GCA_033558755.1 Philaethria dido | reverse complement strand
AGGGAACCGGAGAACCTAGTGTTAAGACACTTCATTCTCTTTCAACAATTCCGTTCCCCACTTTCCGCCGAATTTTAATTATATATTTTTTTTTTAATTAATTTTTTTTTATTTAAGTTGCACTAGCGTTATTCCCTTTTCCTCTTTTCATCTGTCCCTATACTTAACGAAGGTTGTCTGTAAGAGATTGCTTGAAGCAATAAGACCGCCTTTGCATACAGACACATGAGTTCATATTATTGTTTCCTCTTCTTTTATATTTTATTGTGTGTGCAATAAAGATTATTCTATTCTATTCTATATTATTAAATAATAAATAAATAAATAAATAATACTCTTTTACATGTATCTAAGATAACATGCTTGTCAACCGTGGGAATATGTTAATTTAAAACATAAACATTGTTTTTTATCTTCATCATGTCACGAATAAAGTAATTTGCTTATAGCAAAAGCCATATAACACACGGTCATTTTAATTTTTTTTCATAACTTCACGCTGTATCCCGCACATAACAGGGTAGGCAGAGGGAACCTGAGAACCTAGTGTAAACACTTCGTTTTCATAACATTTCCGTTCCCCACTTTCCGCCAAATTGAGGCATTGGGTGCCGAGTGGCGGAATTCAACACCGCGCTTTGCCTTGTTACCAGAGCGAAGAAATGAAAATACTAAATATTATTTCATATTTTCATTTTCTGGAGTGGAAACTGAACCTACAACCTGTCGCGTTTACAGTTGCACGCATTTGCCTCTGCGCCACGACAGGCCTCGGTCTTTTTTAAAATGTTCGAATAATGGGAAACGGAGTGTCTTAACACTACGTTATCTTTACCTAGTAACTATAAGTCGATATAACTAAAATATAGTGACTTATATTATAACTAAAATATAGAAGTACTTCTTCATATAAATCCAAGAGGAACATTTGACACCTGTCGAAAAAACAGAGGTACAAGCGTGCGACTGTAAACGCGACAGGTTGTGGGTTCGATTCCCAATCCAGGAAATGTTATTATTTTCATTTCCTGGGTTTAGTAATAAGGCAAAGCGCGGTGTTCAGTTCCGCCACTCAGCACGCAATGCCTTAATTCGGCGGAAAGTGGGGAACAAAATTGTTGTAAGAGAACGGAGTGTCTTAACACTAAGTTCTCAGGTTCCCTCTGTCTACCGTGCTATATGCGGGTTACAGCGTGAAGTTAAAAAAAAAACATTTGGTTTAAGCTTTACTTACAACATTATGTGCATCAAAGTACTTTTACCATTAAGTGAACCAACTAGGGCCGTTGACCTCATGTTTTGCACTATTATTTTTTGTTGATACGTCTTTTGGAAATACCCATGATGTTAAACTATAATTTCTACAACAAGAACAAGTGAAATGAAAGTATGGAAAGATGGTAATGCTTTTTAGTTTTATTTTATGTGACCTACATATGTTTAGTCATCGTTTTGAAGTGTGTAGAAATGTTATGGCTATTGTAATATATGGTATATTGTGTGTATATTTATATTTATATAGAGAATATATTAATATAATATTTTTTGATTGTAAATATTCAATACAAATTTATATTTAAAATATATTTATATATTCATTTATTTAACATGTTATTTTAGAGAGATATTCTATTTAAAATTTATGTCACAAATTATAACAAAATTACTAATAATTTTTTTTTTATGTACACCATTTGACATAAAATGATGCACATACATGCATGCCTACTACAAATATACTTTAGAAGCGAGATAAAAATTATAATCACACATTCACACATTGCATGCAAATTGCATCAACCAGGAATTAAACCTAGAACTTCTATACCGACGAAATGAAGTCTTCATATAATTACAAACATCGCTTCCTTTTTACCCAATAACTTTTTTAAAGTACAATCTCGTAAACCGTTAACTTTTACACTAGTCGATATGATCTCTCTGTCACGACTTGTCAGTGTGGAATGATCAAAGAGGTTGTATTAACAGGTGTAATAATATAAATATGAATGGTACGTATTTTAACTTATTGAGTTTTAAGCGATACTAAGAAATACAAAATTATATGCAATTGAAGCTTGTCGTAGCGCAGAGGCACTAGCGTGCGACTGTAAACGCCACAGGTTGTGGGTTCGATTCCTATTCCAGGAAATGTAAATATTAAAATATTATTTAGTATTGTTTGTTTTTTTCCTTGTAACAAAACAAAGCGCAGCGTTGAGTTCCGCTACTCAGCACGCAATGCCTCAATTCAGCAGAAACTCGGGAACGGAAATATTAAAAGAGAATGGAGTGTCTTAACACTAGGTTCTCAGGTTTCCCCCTGCCTACCCAACTATATACGGGATACAGCGTGAAACTAAACAAAAGAAATACAATTTTTTTATAAGCTACAAGTGCACAATATTATTTTTCTTATCCAAATTTAAATATAACGGTGAATTCATAAAGTTCGCTGTTGGAAAAAAAAAATAAAATAAAGAGAATATTACAATTTACAGTGCTTCTTCTGCACACAAAACATTTTTTTTGAACTTCACGCTGTATCCCGCACAAAGCAGGGAACGCAGAGTGAACCAGAGAACCTAGTGTTAAGACACTCCATTCTCTTTCAACAATTCCGATCCCCATTTTCCGCCGAATTGCGGCATCGCGTGTTGAGTGGCGGAACTCAATGCCGCGCTTTGCCTTGTTACCAAACCCAAGAAATGAAAATACTAAATTTTACATTTCCTGGAGTGGGAATCGAACCCACAACCTGTCGCGTTTACAGTCGCACGCTTGTGCCTCTGCGCCACGACAGGCGTTAGACAAAACATGCCTTAGTATTTTATTTATAATATAATGTTACTTTATTAAACTTTTTTTATAGTAATTAATTCCTTTTATCATATTAAACTATTTCAACCTAAACATTATCGCCCGCGTTAAGTAAAAGACAAAAAAGTAGGTTATGTTAGTCATGTCATATCAAACGCATCGAAGTGCTTGCAGTCTCCACATGGTAAAGAAATTTTCACATAAGCTTTCATCCACCGCCTCGAGGGAATTTTGTAGTTTTAACGTCAAAAATAGATTAAAAAATATATAGTATCGGTATGTTATAAAAATTTAAGGTCTGTCGTGGCACAGAGGCAAAAGCGTGCGACTGTAAACACGACAGGTTGTGGGTTCGATTCCCACTCCAGAATTGGAATTTGTCATTTCCTGGGTTTGGTAACAAGGCAAAGCGCTGCGTTGAGTACCACCACTCAGCACGCAATGCTTTAATTTGGCGGAAAGTGGGGTACGGAATGTCTTAAGACTATGTTCCCTCTGCCTATCCTGCTATATGCGGGATACAACGTGAAGCTATGTATGTATGTGTGTATGTATGTTATAAATATATTGTAATATAGGTGTATTAAAATATATTTATAACATATATACGTAGGTACATCAACTACAACATACGAAGAACTGGGGAATGGAAATGTTAAAAGAGAATGGAGTGTCTTAACATTAGGTTCTCTGGTTCCCTCTGATTACCCTGCTATGTACGGTTAAAAAAAACTATATTTTTTTTACTTTAATTCGATATAATATTTATAGGTTACGACGATATATGTACGTATTATCCTAGCAACATGTCTCGTTATATAAAAGTATCTATCAAACATGGTACTATGTGTAATATTTATTTCGCTATTTTTTGATATTTTTTGAATATTATTATAAATGTTATACTTCTGCAATTGTTCCATAATCTTTGACTATCCTAAATTACACATTTCTTCATCCACATTATTTTCATTAAAAAAGTTCCAAAAATTTTTATTTACGTGTGCATTTAATTTAAATACATAGATAATTTCAAAATGTCTGATCCATACAATGACATTTCATAGATTTTCATATTTCTCATATATATTTATGGTAGTTTAGAAAGATTATCTGCACAGAATTAACTTTCTTTTACCTTTTGGCAACAATTTCGACGATGAATAGGTTTTGTTTGGCACGCCGCCAATTTTTAAGAGATTTTGCCAGTTGACCTCTGCAACCTAGATATGGTATTAGCTACTGGATACCTATAAAATCAAATAACTGGTATTAAAAATTTCAATTTATTTCTTAAATTTATTATCTTTTATGACGGCTTAAATACGATTTATGTTATTTTATTGAATTAACTAAACAACGGTCAATGCCTTTAGAGCGGTTGATTTCATACACCCATCCATACATAGTTTCACGCTGTATCCCGCATATAGCAGGATAGGCAGAGAAAACCTGAGAACCTAGTATTAAGACACTCCGTTTCCCACTTTCCGCTGAATCGAGGCATTGTTTGCTGAGTGACGGTACTCAACGCCGCGCTTTGCCTTGTTACCAAGCTCAGGAAATGAAAAATTCCGTTTCCTGGTTGATTTTAATTTTATAGAAATAGAAGAATTTTCAAATATAAAATATATCGTCGTATATTTTTTTTGTTCTTGTGGATACAGCATTCCTACGCGTTCCTACGCATCGAAAACTCCCACTAACAAAATAAATTAAAAGTGGAGAGAATAATAATACATTACTGTGATCTCTCAATAAAATATCTATATACAGTTTTTAATAATTTAAGTGGCTAATAGTTTTTAATAATGTAAAATGCCTATCGTTGCGCAGAGGCATAAGCGTGCGACTGTAAATGCGACAGGTTGTGGGTTCGATTCCCACTCCAGGAAATGGAATTTTTAATTTCTGGGTTTGGTAACAAGGAAAAGCGCGGCGTTGAGTTCCGCCACTCTGCACGCAATGCCTCAATTCAGTGTAAAGTGGGGAACGGAGTGACTTAACACTAAGTTCCCTCTGCCTACCCTGCTATATGCGGGATACAGCGTGAAGCTATGTATGTATGTGTGTATGTATGTAATAATTTAAGTATTTTTTTACCTTTCCTTTAGAAATATTCTTATCAAAATATCTTTTAAGTTCAAAATGTAGCTAGAGTCAAATGAAAGATCGCCTTTATCATTTTTAATCACCTGACACTTAATTATTTCAGTTACTTAATACGTCTAAAGATATAAATTCCCCGAAAATACACCAAAGGCAAAAAATAGTTTTATTAAAATTTATTTTGGGAAACACTTAATTGCATTTGAGCTAATATTATGTATAATTTCTTTGTAATATTTATTTTTTTGCTTGAAGCACTTCGCACGTTTCTAAAAACGGTTAGTATGTTGAACCTAGTACTAAATTTTTCATTTTTTTAAGTTTACTAGTGTCCCCATAAATGCGTTAATAAGTCATTGCGTAGTGACGTATATGTCACTTTATATAAACATGGATGTCAAACCATGGTAGTGTGTGTAGCATTTATTTTATTAATTTAATATACTTTTTATGCATTATTTAAAAAAAATATTAGCATTCTGCACTCCTCCTCTATATAAACTATAAGTGTGCCAAGTTTCATGCTCCTCCGTCCGCGTAATTTTCGTAAAAATGAATCCAAAGTTTTTGCTTCACGTATTTATATATAGATATTGCGTTCTTTACAGTAAAAACTAGTCTTACTTTAACTGTTACTCTTTACTATGGGTTATTTTATAACCTATTTAAGTATCTCAACCAATTATTGTATTGTATTTAAGTACTTCAATAAAGTTATTATTGTTATTACTTTCTAAACACGCCTTCAATTAGATAGAAAGTGAAAAACGGAGTGTCTTAACACTAGGTTCTTTCTGCCTACCATATTATAGACGCAAAAAAAATTTTTTTGACTATAGTAATTTCAAACATATTCGTAGATGTTACATAAGTTAGCGTCTCTAAAACCGGATTCAATTTTTTTTAGGCAAACTTGTTTAGGCAGTTCTAAATCCTAGGCCTGTTTAGTCACAAAAACGAATCTGAACAAATATTTCCTTTGTATAATGTTAGATTTGTATGTAAATTATATCTATTAACATTTCTTTTAGATGCTTTTTGAATATACTTGTATGTATGTATGTACGTATGTGTATTAAAACTACTAAAGCTTGATAGGTAATGACTTTTTTGTTAATTAGTAATGAATTATTTTTGTTTTAATTTTATTTTTAATTGGATATTATAACATAAAGATTGTTCTAAGATAGTAAGTTAACGTTGTAATGGTGTTTTTGGGACATATCTGTACCTGATTTAAAACGAATCTCAAAGAATGTTTCTACTTGCAATCAAATAATATATATGCAGAAACAACTGTAAAAAAGAACGCGATACGTAAAACGATTACGTTTTTCTAAGTAAAACAGGTTTACCAAAATTTTATGATAAAAGTTCTAATTTTTCTAACATACCCAAACAAGTACTTACGCGAGTTTTTACTTATCTATCATTTAAAAAAAATATATACGTATCTACTGTACCATTAAAAAATATTTTAAGAACGCCACCACTACATACCTGCTTCGTCAAGCCGTCATTTTTTTTAACTTAATTAATATTCACGGAAACGAAACTATTCTAGACTTTATATTTTGCCTTTGCATACAATTAATATAAATATCTAAGTAGCGTGATTCCGGTGTAATGAAAACTAGTATTTAAACATTTTAGCTACGACATATCAAGCGTGGGTATAATTAAAGCTTCCCGTCTAAAAGTGATCAAAAATGTGATAAAATAGACTAATAAATATTTTTTTATTTAAAATATTTTTATTAAAATAATCAAGGAGAGAAAGGCTTTACACGGTATAATTTTTACATATGTAATTATTTTTACTTTTGCCTTGTCTCAATTCGGCGGGAAGTGGATAACGGTAATCTTAAAAGAGAAAGGAGTGTCTTAACACTAGGTTTTCTGGTTCCCTCTGCCTACCCTGCTAAAGAATCTATGAATTAATTAAGCTGATACACAAATATCATTGAATGGTTATGAACCTAAAGTTAGCTAGATATATTATGCCATCTTTCCTTCTGTACCATTACACTATTTTGCTAATGACACTCCATTTCAAGCAAAAAATGTTCAAAGAAAAAATATACGTGTACTTATCGTTACGATTGACGTCATTGCGTGTTGCATTACTATAACTATTGTATTTTTATAAGACGGTTTTACCACCTAGTTGTTATTATGTTTTTAAAAAAAACTTTCCTTCCTTTATTGTATTTTGGCTAACTTTCACGTAAAAAGTGTTAGGATCCCCCGGAGGGCATGCATTAATGACTGTGGACGAGGCGAAAGAAGTATGCAGGGACCGTAGCATTTGGCGCTCCGTCCTCTCTGAATATCCCGCTGGGGATATAGCGTGAGGCTAAGTAAATAAGGAGTCTTACTTTTTGTCTTCTTTGTCTAGGATTATAGGAAATATAGAGTCCATTCACTTCAAATTCTATTTACACTTCGTCCGGTACGCTTTATGACTTTCAAAACAAACATAACTATCAGTTAAAGAGCTAGCTGGCAATGATTTTCATATGATATAAATTACTTTAATTAATATTTTATCTATAAACTTATGAATTATTGTAGTGGGTTCAAAGAAAATCTATAGCTTCTTACATATATCAATTACCCGTTATGGTCGGGAGGAAGTGACTCCGCATATCTAAAAGTAGAGAGCTGAGTGCCATGTCAATTATTTAGTGAAAAATAAAATCAAATAATTAAAAAAAATAAAAAGCTTTACTCTTTACACTGGACAACAATACAACCAAAGACTAAATAGTGATAAAACACTCCGCTACATAAACAAATATAAAAAATAATACAGTGAATTTAATTTCAAAATAACATTTAATGTTCGCAGTTAGCTACAAATGATAAAAAGTGATACACATTGGAACAACATAAAATAGATAATCAGTTTTATAGTCGGATATTGTTAACATAAAACATAAATCGAGCGCTTCGACTTGTCACGCCCAGTTGTGACATGGCTTTCCGGACTATAATAGTGGATTTATTGCGACGATGTTAGACGACGATAGAAAGTGTACCGTGCAAAAATTGTGCGTAGGCGCAGGATATTGTGGCTTACCTGTTATGTTTCCTTTTTATACTAACAATGTATATTATTTATATATTTACCTCATGGCGCAGTGGGATGGCGTCTAACTGTAAATGCAATGATTCTGGGTTCGGCTCCCACTTATTGGAATCATTATATATATTTTTTAGTTTCACGCTGTATTCCGCATATAGCAAGATAGGTAGAGGAAACCAGAGAATCTAGTGTTAAGTCACTCTGTTCTGTTTCAACATTTCCATTACCCATTTTCCGCCGGATTGGGTGCTGAGTAGTGGAACTTAACGCCGCGCTTTGCCTTGTTACCAGAGCGAGGAATTGAAAATACTAAATATTTAATATTACAAATATTTAATATTTTCATTTCTTGGACTGGGAATCGCGTTTACAGTTAGCTTGAGCCTCTGCGCCACGACAGGCGTTAACAATTATTTTCGTTAATTGGCTATTGGTTTATTGGTTATTTGGGAAAGCAGAGAACAGAGTGTTTAGACACTGGGTTCTCTCTCTCTCTTGTTCTGCGGAATAAAGCATGAAGTTAATGTATGTATATTATTAATAAAATAGTGTAATAATACAGTTTTTTAGTAAATTTCGCGCGTGTTTTATGTTTTACAAAGTAGACAGAAAAAACTTAGTTGTGGCTTGTCCTCTTCTTGATAAGAATATATTCTTATAATATAACTATAATATAGCTATAGCTAGTTCAATATTAACTTTAGAATCTGAAGAGAAACTATAAATTTTGTACTAATATCTTTGGAGGTTAGAAGAGTAAGGAGTGTCTTAACACTAGGTTCTCTGTTTCCCTCTGTCTACCTCGGAAATGTTAGTATTATCATTTCCTGGGTTTGGTTACAAGGCAAACCGCGGCGTTGAGTTCCGCCAATCAACACCAATGCCTCAATCTGGCGGAAAGTGGGGGAACGGATTTGTTGAAAGAAGAACAGTGTCTTAACACTGGAGTTCTCAGGTTCTCTCTGCCTACCCTGCTATGCGGGATACAGCGCGAGCGTTAAAAAAAATAGTTTTTCGTTTTACATTACTTTCCAATTTTTGTATCGAAATCAAATGCCGATCGTTCGCTGTTCGCTGTGTTCGCTTTCATATGCCAATAAATACTCACGACAATTTCGACAGTGCATTATAATATTTAGCACACGCGAATGTCAGGAAAATTATGACTCTCAACGACACGATCCTTTATACTCTTCACTAAGTCCAGTTTATTTCATAAATTTTTACACTTCTTCCTTTATTTCGTGTTTTGATTTTTCTTTGCTTTTTCTTTTTTTCTTTTTTTTTTTTTTATGGATAACTGATGGCAAACAGGCAGAAGGACCGCCTGATGGTAAGTGGTTACCTTCGCCCACATGAACATCTAACACAAGAGATGTATAGATGCGTTGCCAACCTAGAGGAATTACAGATGGAAAGGGAGGATAATGTAGTAGTCCGCTATCGGAACCACCACATTTGGGGGGAAGGATGGGTGGGATAGGGGAAAACCTGGCTTATGCCATCGAACCGGAACACATCATAAGATATTTGGCGGTTCGTCTTTGACATGATAGTGGTCGCGAACCAGACGGAGGACGAACCTTCTACCACCAAATAAAATGCAATATTGTTGGCAGTATATTAATAAATACTATTAAGTATGTATTTTAAGTATGTCGTTAAACGCCTCTCGTCGCGCAGGGGCACTAGCGTGCGACTGTAAACGCGACAGGTTGTGGGTTCGATTCCTACTCCATGTAATGGAATTATTCTTTTTTGGGCGTTGAGGTTCCGCCACCTCAGTACCTGTACCTCAATTCGACGGAAGAGTGGGGCACAGAATGTCTTAACACTAGGTTACCTCTGCCTTCTCTGTTATATGCGGGATACAGCGTGAAGCTATGTATGTATGTATCTTGTATGTTTTGAGTATGTGAAATTTGTCAAAAAAAAAATTATCAATAATTTTTATAATCAAATCATCATTTCATTTTTAACCAACTTCAAAAAAAAGGAGGTTATTAATTCGGTGTTTTTTTGTGTTGGTTGCAAACAACTTTATCTACTGGAAGAAACAATTTTTGATTGATCTTTTTTATACAATAGCTGGACGCTTCTCATTTGTGCTTTTTTAAATTTAGTGAACAGTAGTTTTTTAGTTATTTGTAATAATTATACTCCTTTGTTTCTTTTCATTATTAAAATCTGAATTATATTTTACTAATATTGGTGGTAGGAGGTTCGTCCTCCGTCTGGCTCGCGACCACTATCATGTCAAGACGAACCGCCAAATATCTTATGATGTGTTCCGGTTCGATGGCATGTAAGCAGGTTTCCCCTCTCACCTATCCCTTTCCCCAAATGTGGTGGTTCCGATGGCGGACTACTACATTGTCCTCCCCTTCCTCTATAATATATCCTCTAGGTTGGCAACGCATACAACATCTGGTATTTGTAGAGGTTCATGGGCGAAGGTAACCACTTACCATCAGGTGGTCCTTCTGCTCGTTTGCCATCCTTTATCCATAAAAAAAAAAAAAAAAAAATACTAATTTATAGTTAAAACGATTAAAAAATTATAATAGGTATCTTTTACTCAAAAAAAAAAAAAAAACATTCCGATTCAAATGAAGGAAGAAACACTTTTTACCGACATTCGCAAAACGTTTAATAAAAAATCATTGCGTTAATTATATTAGAACAATACTCATTTATAATGCATTGTTTAACGCAAGTTCCCTTTTAATTGTTAATAATTATAATAAATAGATATATTTTTTTAGTATATATTGCGTTCGTGTTCATATATTGTGTATTTGCATATAGAAAATGCATACTTTCCAGTTGTAACGTCACGTATTCTTTCCGCTTTGATGTTCATATTTAAACTATATATTAATACGTGGAGGAAAAACTGGGTACCTTTTACGAAAATTATGTGGACGGAGATTGAAACTTGGTACACCTATAGTTTATATAGAGAAGAAGTGCAGAAAGCTAATATTTTTTTTAAATAATGCATAAAAAGTATATTAAATTAATGAAATAAACACACTACCATGATTTGACATCCATGTTTATATAAAGTGATATATACATTACTAAAGCGTGGTTAACGCGTCAACGGGGACACTAGTTAATAATAAAACCAAAAATATTAGCAGATGAAAAAAATTACACCACTGTAACATAGTTGACAAGTGTGCTAAAGAAAGTAGTAATTACGCATTCGAATCTTGTTTAAATAAAAATAATAACATTAAAAAGCTTTAGTTAGACAAAATGAAATGTGGTACTTTTGATATCTCTTGATAAAGAGGAAGTGAAAAGCCAACTAAATTCTACTTACTCTAAAAAGAGGAAAACGAAGATTAGAAAACTAAATTTCCAATACAAGTTATGATACTTCATTTAATATTTTAGTATAAAATCACTAATAAAAATTAAGCGCTTATTAGAATTTTTTTAACATAACTTCAGATTTTGCATCTAACTGAAATTATTGTTACTTATTTAATTTATTTCATGATTTAAGAAAATAATTTTCATAACGTAAATGACACTTGATCGTAGTAGTATTCGAACCCACGCTTCTTAGAATTCGTCCAAATTCAAGTCCGTAAGTTCTAACTGTTACCTACCTGTTATTTTTATAAAATATTATTCTTACCTTAAATGATGAATAACTCTTTAAAAAATGAAAATCATTTATAATATATTTATCATTTACATGTGTACTTAGATCTAAATACATAAAAAAAAAAAAAAAAAAAAAA
>JAKGSA010001743.1:0-40514 GCA_033558755.1 Philaethria dido | reverse complement strand
AAAGTATTGACTGAGGAAAAATAAAAGTCCCGCTGAGTTTCTTGCGCTGGTTCTTCTCAGGTCTGAGGCATTCAATTTAGTGAATTGGTAGTAAATTATTTAACGTTCAAAAACTAAAGTAGTAACTTCTTACTTTGAATTGAATATTTATAATAATATGTCTTTATATTAATACGTGACGAAAAAATGTTGCGCCCCTTTTTTAAAAAAATTGCGGACGGAGGAGTATGAAATTTGATATAATTTTTTTTTATAGCGTCACACTGTATCCCGTACATAGCAGGGTATGCAGAGGGACCAGATGGCATGTAGTACCTAGTGTTAAGACACTCCGTTCTCTTTAAGCATTTCCATTCCCCACATTCTGCCGAATTGAGGCATTACATGCTTGTTATGCATGTGCGTGTTCGAGGAGATCAATTAAAGTCGACGGTCGGGTAAGCACTGATTTTATTTCCAGGTATGCACGGTATTTATAATTTTAGAGGAACCAATCACAATCATCTTTTATTATTCACATACTAAATGTACTCCAATCAGCGTTGACCTTTTTCACACTAATTCTAGGCCAATCAGCGTTGACCTTTTCTAACTCTACGCCAATCAGCGTGGACCTTTTCACGGCCAATCAGGGACCGCCATCATTGTTCCTCGGTGAGCTGACACACGTTGCCGCGTTGCGCGCTTAGTTTCGTTGTGCACCCCACATGCTGAACTGGAACTCACCAACGATGCGCTTTGCCTTGTTACCAGAGCGAGGTAATGAAAATACTGAACATTATTTAATATTTTCATTCCTGGAGTGGAAATCGAACCCACAACCTGTCGTTTAAACACGTTACGACAATCATCCTATTCAAAGTTTAAATATTTAAACGATCATTATTTATCGCATCCATAACCTCCTAATAAATATCAACAAAGTAAAAACTCACCAAACGCCGAAATCATTCCGAACATAACACAAAACAGGCCTCCCACTATAGGCTGCGGGATGATTATGAAGACTGCCCCAAGTTTACCCACCACGCCTTGCACCACCATGAGTAGCGCTGCCCACTGTACTACGCGACGTGAGCCTACCTACCCACCATGACAAAAATATTAAATTAAAAATAGTCAAAAGTCATAAACTACATATATAGAACGCTTGTGTTACAGAGTGACTGACAGACAACGTACGGGCGAAACTACTGGCCATAGAAAGACAAAATTTGGTATGTCCTTGGGGAGCATAGAGGAGTAATAAAAAAGGATTTCTCGAATTTTTAAAAAAATGAGATTTTAGGGTTGTAGAAACAGCTGAGTATTGCTGCCTACTGTACTATGCAACGTGGGCTTAACTACCCACCATGCTAAACTTATTAAATTAAAAACTGTGCAAATAGCATACTACAACGTACAGGGGAAACCACTGCCCATATAAAGTAGAAATTTGAAGAATTAAAGTAGAAAAACATGTTTTTTTTTTTTTTTTTTTTTATTGATAACGGACGGCAAACGAGCAGAAGGACCACCTGATGGTAAGTGGTTACCTTCGCCCATAGACATCTACAACACCAGAGATGTTGTAGATGCGTTGCCAACCTAGAGGATACTGATGGAAGGGGGGACTATGTAGCAGTCCACTATCGGAACCACCACATTTTGGGGAAAGGATGGGTGGGAAAGGGGAAAATCTGGCTTACATGCCATCGAACCGGAACACATCATTAGATATTTGGCGGTTCGTCTTTGACATGATAGTGGTCGCGAGCCAGACGGAGGACGAACCTCCTACCACCTAACAAATGTAAACACCTAAAATGTAGACTCTTTGGGAAGTGTAAGGGAAAACTAACAGATGATTTCTCGAAATTACTAAAAAAAATGCCAAACATAGGTATTTCTTTTTATTTACGCTGTATCACGGATATAGCAAGGTAGACAGAGAGAACGTAAGAACCTCTTAAGACACTCCGTTCAATTTTATTTAAATACAATACAAACAAAACAGTAATCGCAAATAAACTCTTGGAATACAGCTAAAATGTAAAAAAAGACTTTAACATTCTTATACTTACTACAACATTTTTTTGTTAAGTATTATCATCAAATGCCTGTCCTGTCGCACAGAGACACAAGCGTGCGAATGTTAACGCGACTGTTTCTGGGTTCGATTCCCACTCCAGGAAATGGTATTTTTATGGTATTTTTCATTTCCTGGGTTTGGTAACAAGGCAAAGCGCGGCGTTGAGTTCTACCACTCAGTACGCAATGCCTAAATTCGGTGGTAAGTGGGGAACGCAGTGTCTTAACACTAGGTTCCCTCTGCCTTCCCTGCTATATGCGGGATTTAGAGTGAAGCTATGTATATATTTTTTATCATAAATTATAATAAAAATAATAAATTACATTCATTATATATATATGTACTGACCTTAGTAACACCAATAGCGCCTA
Organism: Philaethria dido; assembly: GCA_033558755.1. NCBI lineage: Eukaryota > Metazoa > Arthropoda > Insecta > Lepidoptera > Nymphalidae > Philaethria > Philaethria dido. Next base: position 38,072 of record JAKGSA010001743.1, on the reverse strand, counting down.
CATTCTCTCCAAAGGTGTTAGTCCCGTTCCCGGAGCCCCACAGACCCGCCAGCATAGTGCCCAGACCCTCCGTGCCGAGACCGCGGTTGATGGCGTGTAGAGGGGGAGGCGGGGCCGCTATAAAAAGCAATATAATATAAATCTGTATACATTTTTTTAGCTTAATTCAGAGAGAAACTAGTGTCAAAATATTCCGTTCTCCAATGTCTGGCCAAATTCGAGGTATTATATGTTAAGCGGCGGAACTCAACGCGCTTTCTTACCAGATAATATCACTTAAATGAGCGGTGTGAAAATGAATGGTGAACGGTAGTTTGTTAAGACATGGAAAGACATTTCTTTACGCTAGGTCCTTTTTACCCAATTCAATAAAATATAGTAAAATTATAACCTATATAAATAAAAAGCTTGAGTTACTATGTTACTAACAGACAATGTACAAGCGAAATTACTGCATATAGAAAGATGAAATTAGATATGAAGTTTTTAGGGAGTGTAGAAACAAGAAATAACTGGATTTTATGTATTATTGTCCACGCAAACAAAGTCGCGGGGTACAGCTAGTATATACACACTCACCGCACATCCTCGCCGTGGTCGGGTAGTAGCTGATAGACTCAACAGTGCACGCGAGCACTCCCGCCAGCATGCCCAGCACTCCAGCTACACTTACCGTAGGCCATCCCCATTGTCCTATGTAACAAAATAAAAAAAGTGAAATTATTACAATGTACTACTTTGCAACAAGTTAACTGAAACTGTTGGAGATGAATTTATTGAAGAAATTATATTTTAAGCTGTAACATGAACTTTAGAAACTATTATATTACTGTTTTTTTTAACTTCACGCTGTATCCGCATATAGCCCAGGTAGACAAAGGAAACCAGAGAACCTAGTGTTAAGACACTCCATTCTCTTTCAACATTTCCGTTCCCCACTTTCCGCCAAAATTGAGGCATTGCGTGTTGAGTGGCGGAATTCATCGATACCAAACCCAAGAAATGACAATACTAAATTTTACATTTCCTGGAGTGGGAATCGAACCCACAACCTGTCGCGTTTTCCAGTCGCACGCTTATACCTACGCGCTACACGACAAGCGTTAATAATAATTTTCCAAAAATATTTGCCACATCAAAAAGCTTTACTTATTAAGTTGTTAAAGCTTTAAAGCTTTATATAAGTTATTGCTATTTTAGTTCTACCAGCTACCTACTAATTGTATAACATGGCTTCACGCTTTGTATCAGCATATAGCAGGGTAGGCAGAGGAACCTAGTGTCCGGTCACTCCGTTCCCACTTTCCACCGAATTGAGGAGCATTGCGTGCTGAGTCCGCGGAACTCAACGCCGCGCTTTGCCTTGTTACCAAACCCAGAGGAAATGAAAAATTCCATTTCCGGGCTACCACGACTCATACCTATTTTAAAATACTCACCTGGATAAGGTATACGGAACCAAGGGCATCGCGTATGATGTTCAACTTGAGATCAGTTCTCGCCGGATGTCAAATGTAAAATTGTCCGTCGCTGTCAGGATACCGCATATCGCCCCCATTATAACTATCGTTAGTAATACCTATGAAACATATATTTTTTAAAATTGTTTTAGGCAATACCTAATTTTACAAGCTTACAGCTTTTTAATATGTACTTTTATCAGCGTCGGTTGTATGTAGTAGAGCTTTGACCGATTTAAAAATGTCAGTTAATTTGATTATTTTAAACATGCAAAAAATAAATAAAAATATATTATAATACTCTTTACTAAAGAAGAAATTAATAATAGTTTAAAAAAATAACTAAAAACACTATTTTTGAAGTTTTTAGAAGTGTTAATCGCAGGAGACGAAAAACATTTTTTTTTTTTTTTTTTTATGGATAACGGATGGCAGACGAGCAGAAGGACCACCTGATGATGGTGGTTACCTTCGCCATGAACATCTACAAAACCAGAGATATTGTAGATGCGTTGCCAATCTACAGAAAATACAGATGGAAGGGAGGACAATGTAGTAGTCCGCTATCGGAACCATCACATTTTCGGGAAAGGATGGAGGTGGGAAGGAGAAAACCTGGCTTGTGCCATCGAACCCGGAACACATCATAAGATATTTGGCGGTTCGTCTTTGTATGATAGTGGTCGCGAGCCAGACGGAGGACGAACCTCCTGCCAAACAAAACACCAAAAAATTTAGAAAACGTATAAAAATTTGAACACCCAGCGGGGACTCGAGCCCGCGCGCCTCTTGAAAAACCGTCAAAGCGCTTTGACTACTAAGCCTTGTTGAACGCATATACGTTTTCTAAATATGTAAATACACGCTTTTGCGAAAAAAAGATAGACCACTTCATTTTTCATCATAATCATCTTCATGTATCTCCTTTATAGAAAGGTCAAAGTAAGGCAAAGAGAACCTAGTATAAAGTTACTCAACTCTCCACTTTCTGCCAGATTTCAAGATATTGTGACTTGAGTGATTGTTGAGTGGCGTAACACAACGTCGCCTTTTGTCTACGACAGCGATGAAATAAAAAATCCCTTACAGGGTAGTCAGAGATAACGGAGCGCCAAAGGCCACGTTCTACTCTTTCCTCATCCACAACCATTAACTTCTTCATGAATTTTCTCCGAAGGGTCTTGAAGCTTTTTACTTAACCTTCCTCTAGTATCATTGATACTGTGTTCTCGAAGGACAACCGAGGTCTCCCTTTACCACTCTTGCCACTCACCTTTGCTTCCTTAAGTTACGATTTTTTTAGGTTTACACTTTAATACATACCCTATACAATTTAATAAACGCCTGTCGTGGCGAAGGCACAAGCGTGAGACTGTAAACGCGACAGGTTGTGGGTTCGATTCCCACTCCAAGAAATGCAAAATTAAGTATTTTCATTTCTCGGGTTTGGTAACAAGGCAAAGCGCGGCGTTGATTTTGGCGTTCGGCGTTGAGAAAGTAGAGAACGGAATTGTTGAAAGTTGAATGGAGTGTCTTAACACTAGGTTCTCTGGTTCCCTCTGCCTACCTTGCTATATGCGGGTTACAGCGTGAAGTTACATACCTTATGTAACTTCACGCTGTATATAAGTATGATCATTCCCCCCAGACTAGGTATCGAATCCTCAACGATTGCCTTTACAGTTAAACTCCGTCTCACTGTGCCACTATGAATGTAGCTATTTGCTATAAGCTTAGTTTTCAAATAAAGCGCTTTATACTTACTGGGAAAAGTTTGAAAAGCGGAAACCACACTATAGTGATACCGGTATCGCGTCGCCACGCCACTGTGGGGATCTTAACTTCGCTCATGCATTGTGAAAATATTGTCAGTAGAATGAATGTTCTGGAATAAATTTATATGATTTAAATGCGAATATATTATTTATATATTGAAAACCTTTAGTGGCGCAGAGGTACACGCGTGCGACTGTAAACGCGATAGGTTGTGGATTCGATTTCCACTCCAGGAAATGAAACTATTAAATATTTATAATAATTCATATTAAATATTGTGATTCCCTGGCAGTAGCAAGGCAAAGTGCGGCGTTGACTCCCACCACTCAGAACGTATTGTCGAACGTATTCGACGGAAAGTAAGGAACGGAAACCTTAAGACAACGGAATGTCTTAACACTAGATTCTCAGGTTCCCTCCGCCTACCCTGCTATGAGCGGCATACAGCGCAAAGCTAAATACTCCACTTTAAGTCTAACTCAGCGCCGCGTTTTATCTTACCAGAACAAATGAATATAATTAAAACATCCTCCGAGTGGGAATCGAACCCACAACCAACCGGATTTACAATCAAACACCGTTCAACTGTGCCACTATGGACTCATTAATAAAAGTTTTCGCTAATATTTATTTTTATTATAACTATTACGCTTTTGTAGCTATTTATGTTTCATAATCTTAATTTTGTTCAAACTTTACGTGAACAGCAGGAGTAGAAAGTTCTATTGAAACACTTTGAAGTAAAAATGAATTATTCAACTGCAGAATTTGTTGTTTTCACTTTCATAATAATGGAACTTTCATAATAACTGTCGTGGCGTAGAGGCACAAGCGTGCGACTGTAAACGCGACAGGTTATGGGTTCGATTCCCACTCCAGGAAATGTAAAATTTAGTATTTTCATTTCTTGGGTTTGGTAACAAGGCAAAGCGCGGCGTTGGGTTGCACCACTCAACACGCAAAGCCTTAATTCGGCGGAAAGTGAGGAACTGAATTGTTGAAAGAGAATGGGGTGCCTTAGCACTAGATTCTCTGGTTCCCTCTGCCTACCCTGCTATGTACGGGATACAGCGTGAAGTTAAAAAAAAAAGAAAACAAAGATTTTTATTGGGTTCCATCTACATTAGCTAGAAGCAATAGATTCTCTCTGAATACTTTGCCATACAAGATAAAACACTTTTTAAGTAAAAAAAAATAGCAATGTAAGTGATATGTGAGTTTGCCTTAAATAAAATAGTAGGCGATTGACAAAGAAGAAATTCATGAATGTTCTTTTTTTTTTCAATTTAAACCTTGATTGTTTTTTAATCTATAATTTTGTAACTATATAATTGAGATAATTCTGAAAAATTATAATTTACTAGATACTCACCGCTATCTCTATAAATTGCAGCCGATGTGTTGTTTCGATGTAAAAGCTTTATTACTGTAAAGTTTCCTCTATATGTTTCTTCTATATATTCAGAAGCTTTTGCGTAAATGAGTTAGGCACCAGTCCGAATGGGCGTGGGTTCGAATCCCACCGCTGTGGCCATATAGTAAAACGACAAGATCACGACCAAGACTGCATTATTACATGTCCATCCGTTATACATGTTATTCCCATCTACCTTACAATCATTAATATATTACAACAAACATACATCTTTATATATTTTCGCATTCATAATATAGACTGGTACATAATGTACGGGCGGAAACACTGGCTATAGAAAGCTGACATTTCGCTGTGAGGTCTCTACACTAGAAGAGAACTAAAGAAGTATTTCTAAAAACTCCTACAAAAACGTAATTAGCAGTCCATACAAATGAAGTCACAAGTCAAATAAAGCTACTTCGTAATACGACGATCAAGAAATGATTATTAGTAAAACGAGTTTTTGTTTTCATTAATTTATCTGCCCTAACGCCTGTCGTGGCGCAGAGGCACAAGCGTGCGACTGTAAAGGCGACAGGTTGTGGGTTCGATTCCCACTCCAGGAAATGTAAAATTTAGTATTTTCATTTCTTGGGTTTGGTAACAAGGCAAAGCGCGGCGTTGAGTTCCGCCACTCAACACGCAATGCCTCAATTCGGCGGAAAGTGGTGAACGGAATTGTTGAAAGAGAATGGAGTGTCTTAACACTAGGTTCTCTGGTTCCCTCTGCCTACCCTGCTATATGCGGGATACAGCGTAAAGTTAAAAAAAAAATTTTCTCCCTAATCACCTCATTTCAATTTTTTCCACCATACTCAAAAAAAGTGATTAAGACAGTGACATATTTTTCTTCTACTTTCTAAAGTAAAAAGATGTATTTATCACAAATATAACCCCCTGCAAAAATTTGAACTCGCAATTTTACTAAATAAAAAAAAAAAGAAACGAAAAAAAAGAAAACCGGCTTCAAATAAAATGCAGTAACAAGCAACATTATTACGAATAACTCAAAAACTACACGTCACATCTTAAGTAATTTTAAATGGGGACTACATGAGAAGCATATATATATATATATAGCATCTAAAAAAAATGTCCAAATTGGTTCTCCCATTAAAAACTTATTCAGTAACACATAAAATAAAATACAGATAAATTGATAACCTCCTCTTTCTATAAATTTGTTAAAAAAGTTGTAAATGGGCTTTACTTTATTTTCCATTGCAATAAAAAAAATAAAAATAATTTTGGAATTATTCATAACTATACCAGATTGCAAACAAAATGTTGTAAATTTATAATACAAAAAAATACAAAACAAAACAAAAAAATAAATGTTTGGAGGTGCTGGGATTTGAACCCAGGACTTTCAGCATGCGAAGCAGACACTCTACCACTGAGTTACACCCCCGGTGAGATTTATTACTGAATTAATCATTCACATACTTTAAATGATTTTTTGACGATTTGTAATGATGTCTGTTACTTTTTTACACAAAAACTACAAAACAGACTTAGATTACACTTTTAAATCAGAATGACACACAGACAACCAATTATTAAGATTTGGTGTTATTTCACAACACATTATAACGATAAGTATCAGTGACGAGGCGTCCATACAACTCGATTCCCACCGGCTTGCCTAACTTTTCAAAGTACAACTATGAGACTTAAAAAAAAAACAACGCCGCACTTTGCCTTGTCACCAAGCCTAAGAAATGAAAAATTCTATTTCCTGAAGTGGGAATCGAACCCACAACCTGTCGCGTTTACAGATGAACGCTTATGTCTCTGCGTCACGACAGACTTTATAATGAAATGAAATGAAAATTTAAGGACTAAAAATTATTTTTCTAATACGATAAAGTATTTAAAAGCTAACCCTAATTAAAGCATATATTAGGAAACACGCATATTACTCTATCAGTCATAGCACAAAACCACTGAAATTAAACTAAAAAATAAATAAAAATTACAAATTCTTACAAACACGCACTTGTCATTAAATATCGTTGCGTCATTTTTAACCGAGTTCAAAAAAGAAGTTATCATTTTAACTTTATAGTCGTTTTCTATTTCTTGAGTTTTATGTTTTGGGTGAACCAATATCGATACGTTAGTATGAAGAAGGAGCTATAAAGGCTATAAGGAGCTACTTAATGTCTTAGCTATTTCTAAGGCTTTTAGGATTGCCTATGTCAATGATTTTTTTTTAGCTTCACGCTGTATCCCGCACATAGTCATATACAGGGTGTGGGGACTCGCCTTACGTTAAATGAAAACACCTGGGACAGAGCTGTAAAAGTATTATTGTAGCTTTATTCTTTTTCACATAACTGAAAAAAGTTTTAAGCATTTTTAAGTCCATTTTTCTTTCGCTCAAACCTCGGAGACATTGGGAGTTGAGTGGCGTAACTCAACGCTTTCTTACCAGCGAAAGAAAATGAAGGTGTTTCTTTCAGCTTCACGCTGTATCCCGCACGCAGATTGAATGCCTTTCGTTGGGTTGACACTCCTTTTGAGAATGGATGAGTCTAGAACTCCAAAAAATACTATGGAATGCCTGATGGGCCGCAGAAGCCGAGATCCAAGTTACGATGACTGGACGACGTTGAGCGACGCAAAATCCTCGAATTGGGAGTTGGAGGCAAAAAGCCCTAAACAAATCCGTTGAAGAAACTTTACTGACCAGGCCATGTCTGTTCCGCAGCTGTAGAGGCTGAGATGATGATGCGAGGTATCCAGCACACAGCAGGGTATGCAGAGGAACCAGAGAACCCAGTAAGCTAAGACATTCCGTTCTCTTTAACATTTCCCGCCGATTTGAGGCATTGCGTGATAAACATAATAATATATACAATATGGGATTCGCAGGGCAGTTTGTGGCGAGCTGTTGTATGGCGACCCACGGACCCGAGACCTCCGGAGGGGAATTGTACTTTATCCCCCGCCTCTGGCTTTGCCTTCATTGGCCGGCAGAGTGAGCGCAAGAGCTCATATGCTCGAAAGGGAAGTGCTCAATCTGCGGCCAACGGGAAACCCGTGCCTCACGAGCACTCCTGGGCGATGGTGAAACTCGGTGCACACCTCTCGACACCCTTTAGCCGACCACACTGATGTTGCGCCTCGGGAGGCACTACGCCAGCGCTTTGTGGGGGCCCATCTAGTGGGAGGCGAGCCACTGTCCGCTAACCTTTCAATTCTGGTGATCACTGAAAAGGGGCGGACGTCCGTGGTAGTCTCAATCAATAGCCCAGTACTTCCTATCCATCCAAACTCCATTCCATAGCCCTATTTTAGTTTCCATATGTTCCATAGCTCCTACGCATTGACCGGTGACTATCTCTGGAGCAATTCTCCTGCGGTTACCTGTAGAGATGCAATCCCGGAAGTAAACGCGGCCTCGTTATTAAAAACATTGTTGTCTCAAAGGGGGCTCCTACGTGTTGGGACCAAAGGTCCCCACGCGCAAAGCCTTCCAAAGGACCGGGTTCCTTTGAACCTTCGTGAGAACTTGTATCGATATACAATATTATCATTTATTATAGTAAATTGCTATTTCCAAACCAGTCCTAAACAAAAAACTGTTCTGTTGAACCAAGTCATTATTAAAGCACTTATATATAAAACAAAGCTCGCTGGCCAAAGTGGACCGCTTTATTCACTAAAGCTTCTTCGAAATAGTCGAGTATTTTCAAGAAGTAAAATATTAAAAGTATTTAATAACAACTACTATTGCCATTATGAAAAAAAAAAAAATTATATTTAATACAATGAGTCCATCGTGGAGCGGTGGTACAGCGTTTGGCTGTAAATGCGATTGGTTGTGGGTTTGATTCCACTCGTGGAAATTATTAATTAGACAAAGTGCAGCGTTAAGTTCCGCCACTTAACATGCACATCTGAATTCGAAAGCTGCAAACGCAATTCGACTGTATTTTATGTGTGTTAACGTATAACTTTTTACAGGTGAAGATGTGACAAGCAGTTTTTGAGTTACCCCGTAATACTCTCCTTACAATTGGAGCAACAGTTGCTCATATTGCATTGATAACCAAAATCGATAGAGCAATCGAGCAACCTGAGTTGATAACCTTTGACATTCTTGCCCTCTTTACAACTCTGTTGCAGCTAATTAGTGCAAGTTTTCTAAGACTTTTTATTAAAAAAATATATAAATTCGACGCCTGTCGTGGCGCACAGGCAATAAGCGCGATTATAGACGGCGCGACAGGTCAGGGTTCGATTCCCACTCCAGGAAATGTAAGTTTTCATTTCCTGCGTTTGGTAACAAGGCAAAGCGCGCGTTGAGATCCGGCCACTCAACACGCAAGCCTCAAGTAGGCGAAAAGTGGGAAACTGAGCGGCCTTTACACTAGGTTTCCTCTGCCTACCCTGCTATATGTGGACATACAGCGTGAAGCTAAGTAAGTAAGTATGTAAATTAGAGATCTTGTTTAAGGTTGCTCTTTATAAACTGATATGTCATTTTACGTGAAAATGGAATTTACATATCAATGGCAGTATGAGTGGTCATTTTTATTAATTTAATCTATTTCTAAGTATTACATTATTAGGAAATAACGTTTTCGCATTTTTTCTCTATAGAAACTTTAACTGTGGCAAAATTTCATACTATTCCCTCCCTCAAAAATTGTCGTAAAAAGGGGTACAAAGGTTACCTTTAAGTTTACCTTCACGTATTAATATCATGATAATACTTTTCATATGTGCCAAAAAGAAAAAATAAAATTGTTACAATCGTATAAGAATTTCAACGCAGGATAAGATCGTATGGCTTAGCGGTCGAGAGCTGAACGATTTCGAAGAAGCGCAGGTTCGAGTCTCGGCTCTGTTCACTTTTTATACGTTTCTCAAAATTATTATTTTTTCTAATTTAGCAAATCTCAATAATATTTTTTTTAATGGTATCAACAAAAAAATGCTTATTAATCTGTAAATCTATATAAAGCATACAAGGGGCAAAGCGCGGCGTTGAAAGCCCCGCCAGTCAGCACGCAATCCTCAATTCGGCGGAAAGTGGGGAACGAAAAAGAGAAACGGAGTGTCTAACACTATGCGGGTTACAGCGTATAGTAAATAAAAACAACAATCTCATTTCCCAAATGAACCCTCTAGTAAGACAAGACAAAGCAAGATGTTTGAGTTCCGCCACACAATGCGAATGTGAATCTCGATGCCAAGTGGAAATCGGAGAATGGAATATTTTGACACTAGGGTCTCTCTTAGTTTTGCAGAATAAAGTGAAAATTAAATAAACCCTACGCTTAAACGTGGGCGTGGTGGTGGTGATATTACGTATATGAATAATTCTTATATAGCAAAGTATTGATCTAACACGGTACATGGTATATAGGTCACTTTTTAATAGCTGAAACTATGCACTAATAATAAATTCTACAAATAATTATAAAACCTCTATACAGATAGACTTTGAGGAGAGTGTCGTGGCACAGAGGTACAAGCATTCGACCGTAAACGCGACTGGTTGTGGGTTCGATTCCCACTCCAGGAAATGGAATTTTTAATTTTCAGAGCGCAATGCCTCAATTCGGCGGAAAGTGGGGAACGGAAATATTAAAAGAGAACGGATTGCCTCAACTCTAGGTTCTCTGGGTCTCTCTGCCTACCTTGCTATGTGCGGGATACAGCGTGAATTTACAAAAAAAAAAACAAAAGAAACGCAAATTTAATTTATTTTGTTGTTAGTAAAACAACATATCTTACCCGGCAGCAATACCCCAGTGTTGCGAGGCAGCGTTGGCAGCGTGGTCGAATAAAGTGAGTCCAACCAGCGCTACTGTAGGGGCGATGGTGAGTGGAGTCACTATACGTAGTACCGAGCCGATTATACCGAAATAACCTATGAAAAGTTATATTTACATATTTAATTCGTAAAGTATAACAGGGTAACTAGAGAGAGAGCCTAGTGTAAAGACACTCCGTTCCACTCTTTCAGTCTAAAATCGAGAGATGCGTGTGGCCGAACTCAATGCTGACTTCAGCCTTTTTTTCACCATTTATAAAATATTTTTTCTTACATTAAACACTTTAAAACTTGTCTATGTCAGTGGTGTTGAATTCCGCCACTCAGCACACAATGCCTAAATCCGGCGGAAAGTGGGAAACGGAAATATTGAAAGAGAAAGGAGTGTCTTAACACTAGGTTCTAATTTCCTCTGCTTACCCTGATATGTCCAGGATATAGCGTGAAACTAAAAAAATATCATTGCCCATTAAATTAGGCCTAGTTAAGAAACATACCTCCAAACACTTGAAACAATGCTGATACAGCAATAGCACCAGACAATTCACACATTCTACTTTTCCACACATCTCTCCTCTCTTCCTCGTTCATGGCGGAGAGAATGTCCTGCGCTGGACACTTCCACGCTGGCAGACCGAGGATGGCTGTAAAGCAGGTACAGGAACGATATACCACCAATTCATAGGTAGTCGGCACCCAAATGTCGCTTGCAGCCATGTTATTAGACCTAGCTGTGGGTAAACAAAAGAAAGTCAAGCTGGTAAGTCAGTTGTACAATATGAAGTGTTGAGTTCTGCTCACTCAACACTGTATGTCATTCTTTCGTATGATAACTGAAGAATTGAGTGTCTTTTACACTAAAATTGGACACTGTATTTTACCTTATAAAAATAAACTGATGGCCCCCTCCTCCTATTTCAAAATCAGTTAAAAATGCATTGGTGAACCAATTTACTGAAGTGTTTTGCCTTACTCAGCAATATGCGCACGAATTTATCAGTAATACGAATTTATATAGCTTCGCTTTTTCCCGTAGTTTAAAGGCAGAGGAAACCTAATTCATGAGATTTCTATTGAATAGCTGTTTTGGTAAAACCAACGGGGGAAATTAACATAATTCATACATAACCATTCCTCCGGAGTGGCGATCGAATACTAAACCACCACATTAAAAATTACATACAGTCTCACTCGGTGCCACGACGTTCCATTGTCAAAAATTTGTATTAAGAAACATAGTTTCCCAATAGAATTCTTTAAGTCCTTTTTTAGCTTGATATTTTTTTTCTCGCAATATAGGTAGACAAAGGAACGTAGTGTCAAGACACCTTTTGTTGAACAGGGACAGATTTTCAATTTGACTGTATATTTTTTTTTGTTAAGTGCAAGCAGTTATTACCACATCATTTTTTGATACTGGATCAAACCTACCGCCGATTCTTTTTTATATAAATTAGGTAGCTAGCTGTAACAGCCGCTCTCTCTGACGCGGTCCTATTTTAAAATTGCACCCTTAAATTCGACTGTCTTCGTCCTCCGACTGGCTCTAAGTGACCACTATCGTATGTCAAAGACGAACCGCCAAAACATTCAATGATGTGTTCCGGTTCGATAAGTGCATAAGCCAGATTTTCCTTTCCCACCCATCTCCTTCCCAAAAATGTGGTGGTTCCCATGGATAGTGACTACCACATTGTCCCCTTCCATCAGTATCCTCTAGGTTATAACGTGCATCTACAACATCTCTCGGGTGCTGTAGATGTCTATGGCGAAGGCAATCACTTACCATCAGGTGGTCCTTCTTGCCTGGGCTGTTTGCCGTCCGGGGTTATCAATGCAAATTTACTAAGGAGTAGTTTTCAGTTTTTCACAAATAATGTTAGCTTCTAGGGCATTTTTATTAGAAGGGTTTTCGCTTTTAAGTAATAATTAGAAAGTATTGTAATCATATAAATATGTGTGTAGGACCAAAATGCGTGTATTCTTATCAAAATAAAAACCGATAAAACCCATCAATGGACCCTTGACTTTAATCTTTATAATGCTTACTTGGCTTCGCCAACACACAGAATAAATATATGCTATTTGTAATACGAAGGTGAAGAAATATATGTAAAATGTTATATTATGGTCTCTTAACAATCGAACCCTTCCCTTAAATAAGGCATTAGAAATAGAGATACATACATACATACATCTTTGTAGCTTCACGCTGAATCCTGCATATAGCAGGTGCCAGGGGCAGAGGAAACCTAGTGTTAAGACACCCGTTCCCCACTTCTCTCCGCCGAATTGACCAAACCCAGGAAATGAAAAATTCCATTTCCTGTAGTAGATTCGAACCCAATAACCTGCCGCGTTTGTAGTGGCACGCTGGCTGTGAGATCTCTCTGCCATTCTATCATTTATTATTTTTACAATAACACCCTCCTATTTTCCTGAGTGATTGTGTCGATTGCACATAAATGGCAATAAAGTCATACTTTTAATGTTTTTATCGTATGTTTCATTTAGAAAATGTAATAAAAAATGCTAGAAATATAAATTGTTTTTTTAAATATTATTCAATTCATAAGTAAAAAAGTAAAAATAAAAAAATAATAAATGTTTGGAGGTGCTGGGATTTGAACCCAGGACTTTCAGCATGCGAAGCAGACACTCTACCACTGAGTTACACCCCCTGTGTACTAGTAAGCATATAACGCATATGGTTCATTCATTTGAAAATTTACACATATGTTCGAATGGATATAAAGTTAGTTTTGCTTTTTTTTAGCTTTACGCTGTATCCCGCACATAGCAGGGTAGGCAGAGGGAACCAGAGGACAAGGAAACTAGTGTTAAGACATTCCGATCTCTTTTAACATTTCCGTTCCCAACTATCCGCCGAATTGAGGCATTGAGTGCTGAGTGGCGGACCTCAACGCCGCGCTTTGTCTTAGTACCAGAGCAAGGAAATGAAATTTATTGAATTGAATAAATATTAATTATTATAAACATTTAATATTTTCATTGGGAATCGAACCCACAACCCGTCGCTTTTACAGTCGCACTTGAGCCTCTACGGCACTACAGGCCCCATTAAATTTTGTAGTAAACGCAGACGACGTCGTGGGATACAACTAGTATAATGTAAATATTTTCTTAACAGACTGTAATTACCACTTTGAGATATTGTAAGATTTATTAATACTTAACCTAGAGACTAGATTTTTGTTTATTTAACCGATAATCCGAAGAGATTAAACCGTTTATCTTTGATAATATGTTTATTGTTAAATCAACGTATAAAATTTTCTATGATCTTGAAATAATATGCAAAACATACTCCGTTCCCCACTTTCCGCTGAATTGAGGCATTGCGTACTGAGTGGCGGAACTCAACGCCGCGCTTTGCCTAGTTACTATAGAGAGGAAAACTAAATACTAAATATTATGTATTATCTTTTATTTTCAGGAGTGGGAATGGAATCCACAACCTGTTGTATTAAAAGTCGTGCGCTTGTGCCTCTGCGCTACGACAGACCTCTATTTTATTAAAAAAAAAAGAAACCAACTTCAAAGAAAATGCACTAATAGGTACAATATTACGAATAACTCAAAAACTACTTGTCAGATCTTAATTAAATTTAAATGAAACCACATCAGAAGCACCAGCTATTATATAAAAAAAGAATCATCAACATTGGTTCACCCAGTAAAAAGTTATGCGGTAACACATATAAAAATATAGTGGAAATGATAAACCACTCCTTTTGTGCAGTCGGTGTAAAATAAATGACTAAATTAAAAATTTTTAACAAATCAAAGAATTTCTGTCAACATGTACTTAAATAACATGAAAATTTTTTTTTTCAGCTACACGCTAAAAAAAAAATTCTGCTGCTCAATGCAATCTCGATTTCAGGTGGAAAGTAGAGAATGGAGTGTCTTAACACTATTCTTTATTTAATTACTTATGTGTGTACTTTTTTTATGTACTTATAAACATTTTTTTTTTGCTTATTTTTTTAACTTAATTGCACTAAAATTGAATCCACGTTCTTAGGTTAACTGGAAGAGATTTGAATATCCTGTGTTTTCTAGGTTCTTTCTGCTTTCTCGGCTTTTTCAGGAAAAGCATGAAGCTATAAAAATATACTTTTTATAATATTTCCTTGTTCTTTCAAGTAAATGCGCGGCGTTGTGTTTCACAACACAACACGCAGACGTAACTTCACGCTGTGTCCCGCATGTATCAGGGCAGGCAAAGGGAACTTGAGAACCTAGTGTTAAGACACTCCGTTCTCTTTCAACATTTCCGTTCCCCACTTACGACGTATGGGGAACGTAATCAAATCAAATCAAAATATTCTTTATTCAAATACGCTGTTACAAGCACTTTGGAATCGTCAATTTACAAAAGATGTCAGTCGTGTTAGTCCTAACGGAAGCTACCACCGGCTCGGAAGGCAGCTCTGCTGAGAAGAGCCGGCAAGAAACACAACAGTTGCTCTTTTAAATCAAATTTTTCAATTGATTTACAACAATGATAAGCCTGAGCGAATACCAACAGCGTTAATTCCACACATTAACAACTGTATAGTATTCTTGGACAGAATAATATCTTTTCTTTAATAATTATTACTTCTTATTCAATTTCATATTCTATGCGTTACCGAGATGTCCTATAGGACATATTATATATGTCCTACTGTTTAGTGTTTATGTCAAAGGTTACCTGGAAGAGATCACTTATAATGATAAGGTCACCTTTGCATACTACCTCATTATGAAGAACTATTTTCTTACATGTGATTATTTTTTATTATTTATAATTTTTTTTGTTTATATGTTTGTAAACTGTATTATTTCGTGTACGTATGTAATAAAGAGTTTATCTATCTATCTTTTTAATCTCGACATTGAATTTTTCAAATGGCAGGTCTGTAATTATTTGTGGAAATGTGCAATGTCTTAATTTCGGTGAAAAATCTAAAACGGAATATTTTGACACTAGGTTCTCTCTATCTACCTATACGAGAAAAAATGTGAATTAAATATGACAATGAATTGTTTATAATAACAAAATACACATAAAGTACACGTGTTGTGTACACATATTACACATGATTATTTACCAACTTAATATAAGTTGTGTTAAAGAATTAGCACAATCGTGGAAAGATTTCGATCGTGATGTTTGTCTTAGTACTTACATTGAACTATCTTTTATATGAGTAGAATATATTATACATACATACATAGCTTCACGCTGTATCCCGCATATAGCAGGGTAGACAGAAGGAACCTAACCTAGTGTTAAGACACTCCGTTCCCCACTTTCCACTGAATTGAGGTATTGCGTGTAAGTGGTGAAACTAAGCGCCGCGCTTCGCCTTGTTACCAAACCCAGGACTTGAAAATACTAAACTTTTACATTTTCCTGGAGTGGGAATCGAACCCACAATCTGTCGCGTTTACAGTCGCACGCTTGTGCCTCTGCGCCACGACAGAGCTTCTTAAACGGCGTTGTGCACTTTTGGTGATGGGTAACAAATGTTAAACTCGTGTGAGGTCACGTAACCTGATCGAAAATTCGTAAGACGAAGGAAGCGCACGTAAACCTTGACAATTGAATTATATAATTAAATAACGCTTGTCGTGGCGCAGAGGCACAAGCGTGCGACTGTAAACACGACAGGTTGTGGGTTCGATTTCCACTCCAGGAAGTGGAATTTTTCACTTCCTGGTTTTTTCTGTCACTCAGCACGCAATGCCTCAATTTGGCGGAAAGTGGGGAACGGAATTGTGGATAGAGAATGGAGTGTCTTAACACTAGGTTCTCTGTTTCCCTCTGCCTACCCTGCTATATGTGGGATACAGCGTGAAGTTAAAAATTAATTAAATAATTTATGTAGTTTTTTACTTTGAGTAATTATAAAAACATGGTTTAATTTTTTTTTTCTATTATTAGTGTCGTTTTCTTTACAGATATAGGAAAACGTGAAGAATAACATTAGATAAGAGCCGAGAGTTATTCTCCCCAACAACTTACCAGTAACAAATATCATAGTAGATATAATGTTGGACCTGTCCGGGTCGGTCTCCTCCATACAGAGCGCGGGACACAGTATGAACGGGATAGCCACTATCGCGCCTATCATTGTTAGGTAATGCTGAAAACAGAAAAAATATATACTTATTTAAGCTATGTCAATAACTTATTTTTTTTATATGCAGCTTCCTGCCTCAACCCGCATAGATCGACTAGGGTAGTCGAAAGGAACCTAGTATAATAATAAAAATAATAAATATATTAAGGCATGTTGTGGCGCAGAGCAAGACAGGTTGTGGGTTCGATTCCCACTGGAGGAAATGTAAAAGTTTAGTATTTTCATTTTCCTGGGTTTGGTAAACGCGCAGCGCTGAGTTCCGCCACTCAACACGCACTGCTTCAATTCAGCGGAAAGTGGGGAACGGAGTGTCTTAACTAGGTTCCCTCTGCCTACCCTGCTATTTGCGGGATACAGCGTGAAGCTATGTACGTATGTATTTTTCTCTTACAATGCTTGTCTTAATAACTAAGTTAAAAAAATATGTTAATCAAAAAACGAACAGGAGTAAGCAATCGTGAGAGACTGGTGTCCGTAATGGGTGTTAACCTGTTGTACAGATCACCATAGTGTAACACTCCGTTCTCTGCTTTTTTTGAAATTATGACATTGCAAGTGGTCCCCCGAATGAAGACTGAACCCGCACACATCGTGCTAGCCATTGGACTCTTTCCTACTGCGCCACGATGACCTCAAAAGTATAGTTGTCAAGCAAATTGTAAAACCATGAGGAGGTTTTCAATTGAACTGCATTTTTATTACCGAATATTTTTTTACTGAGTGAACCAAATTTGGTAATTCTTTATTTATATGATAGCTAGTGCTTCTGATGTGGTCTCACTTACATTATCCAAAGGCAAGGCAAACCGCAGCGTTGAGTTCCGCCACTCAACACGCAATGCCTCAATTTGTGAAGGATGGGGAACGGAAATGTTGAAGATAAGGGAGTGTCTTAACACTAGGTTCTCTGGTTTCCCTCTTGCCTACCCCGCTATATGGGGTTACAGCGTGAGTTAAAAAATATATATATATTTATAAAAGACTAAGGATACTAACCTGTAATGCCATAAATATACACCAAAGTACCACGACGGCGAGATCGTCGAGTACATACGGGCCATGACAACTCCTTACCGGTCTGCATCACCATTTGGGCGAAGTGGCTGGTTTGTGCTTTGAAATCATCACAGGGGGTTATTGGAATATTCATCTTGCCATTTAGGTCCACCACATGTGGGAGGCACATTTTTAAAGCCACCCGCCGCCAAATCTAATCAGTCAGAGGTATCTCTAGTTGAGTGCAGGACTAAATATTTTCGATTTCCCCCATTTTTAACCGTTCTGTATGTTTTCGATGACGTATTATCTAGTAGTACTAAAATACTATTATGCACGTTATGATCTTCCCTTTTCATTCATAAAAATATTCTTATTAGATATCTCTTCTTTTCTCTTTTTCACTTACGTGTCTTTTGTTATAACGCAAAATAATCATGTATTACTCTGAAGAGGATTTAGATGGGGTTTTAGACGGTCGCACTATCTCAGTTCCTATTAAATTATTTAAAAAAACTTAACTAACGTTACACGGCTCTTACAGCTGCTCTTAAAGGCTGAAGAAACAATATTGTGAAATCACAGATTGAATTCATTGGTTTGAATTCTGTCGTTGAAACACGTTTTACTTACAGTTTTTTATCATAAATATTCTGCTCTATTAATATTCTTTTTACATAAAAACAGTCCATAAACACTAAGTTTCAGATTCTGTGTTTTGCTTTTTTTAACACTACAATGAGTATAAGGTAATATCCACTTCATAATTCACTCGACCAATAATTATAACTCCTTACACTTCATGTATCAGTAGTCTACTTTCAGAAGAGAGAACAAAGCAGTAATAATAATTTTGACTAAAACAAACTATGAAATTGAACAAGAGAAATAGTGTAAATAAAGCAAAAGCCCAGTCGCATAATTTGAAGCCCTTGACCATAAAGACAACCTGACTTACACCGGAATCGATTACAAAATCCACAAATCTATACTAGGTTATTTTTTTTTTTTTCTCATAAATGTCAGTATGCTGCTTTTAAATTATTTTTAGAAGTAATTATTTACTGAAACTATTAAAAATAAAAACAGGATTTTTTTATTTAATACTTTTATAATAAAAAATCCATTAAAATCAGGTAGATATTAATAATAACTTTTACCTTAAGGTGAAAGAGCGAGAAAACGAATGAACGAGGTTACAACAAACGAAGTCATATTCATTTTATTTACTTTGTTATGCTTTAAAATTTTGGTAAATTATTTTTTATTATAAAATATCATGTAAGAAATTATTCTCACATGATATTTTATAAAATCGATTTCCATAATTATATGGAAATCGATTTTAATTGCCTGTGCAATTTATTACGCACTTATTTGGCCGATTAGCAACATTTAAATTTAAAAGAAATTGGCGGGAAAGATGGAAGGCGACGACGACGGACCACAGAGTAGAATGCTACCATTTTAAGTTACAATATTTAAATAAATTATTTATGGACGATTCATATTTTTATTTTAAAAATATCGAATAAGTAGTGCATAAATAATTGTTATAGTAATTACTAGATTATTTATAGCCGCAATTATAAAAAAGTAATGAACTAGAAGAATATCCATTTAAAGTCGATTTAGCTTGATGTTCCTTTTCATGTAATGGCTTTCTTACAGATACATCGAATTTTCAATTGCGCTTATAAATAAAAAATGGAATTACAAACCCATAAATACATTTACAAATAAAATTGAGACAGCTGATAATTTTAAGCTATGTTATCATTTTCGAAAAAAATCAATTTAGAATGACCTTGACCATGACAGAATGAAATGGCATAATGTTAGAAGGGAATAGCATATTAACAATAACCTTGACCGTGAAAAAAGGAATAGCATAGTCATAACAAATATTTTTTACATTGAATAAAGATTAATTCTTGAACGAAAAATATAATTTATACTTTTAGATCAAGTCGTAAAACATTTTAGAATTTCTTAATAGACATTAATCAAAATTAGTAATCAAATTGTAATAAATGTTTGTGTTTTGCTTATTTATACTTAGCGGAAAGAGAAATGCCAATATTTGGAACTTTGGGTTAGTTCTTAGTGTCGTCAGTCGTGCACCGCGCTGCGTACATCGCTTAGTAATTAATATTATAATATATATTATAATATAATTTCTTTTATTATTGTCGTTGTTTTATATTTAATTTATTTTCGTCACACAAAACTAGACGAGTGTTTCTTCCTTATTTAGTTTGTTTGTTTTTTAATAATGGCGCATGTTAAGTATATTTCTGCGAAATACACTGATATGATTTTGATTTATGGAGAATATCATTAAAATGGAACTCTCGCAATACGGACATATCGGGAAAGGTATGGTTCTACTTGTAGATGCCATTTTTATGGTCGTACATTTGTAATGGCGGTAGAACGAGAACGCGAAGATCAAACCGTAGCCCCACGTCAACATCGTACTTCGCCACGAGAACTATCAGTGACTTTTGAAATTTAAATTTTAATTAGTTATTAATTAGAATAATAAATGTGAGTTTGTGTAAAATTAAAGACGTTAAAGTGGTGCTTAGTGTTAACATCTGTTCACCCGTTATCGCCCTTACCCAACACTCGATTTCTTCAATGAGATGGCGTGCGACGTTGCCGCTCTGACAGGTTAGTGTCCTCTTGCGTCATACGTAACAAATGGCGTTTGATTTTGTAACGAATATTTTATTATTTATTTTGTTCGAAAAAAACACTTTTTCATTTTTAGTAAAAACTCTTATTTTATAATCGTATCGTGTTTACAAGGAGTACTCAAAACGGTGTTTTCATTTAACGTAAGGCGAGTCCTCACACCCTGTATATAACACAAAATTATACTTATAAAACTTATATAGTATTACTAGCTGATACCCGCGGCTTCTCTCGTGGTCAATGGCAGTCCATACTACATACGTGTATAGTGCGTATATGCGTTAATTTGAAGGCTTTGAAGTAGCTAGATTTTCTGTTTTTTTTGACAAACAATCATGTCTGCCAAAATATTTTATTTAATAAAAGTATCCTATAGGATATTTTTTATTAAGGATATATCCTATTTTATATCGATAAAAATATGTGTACAAAGTTTAATGATAATCGGTTTAGTAGTTTTGGCGTGAAAACGTGAGTGTAAGAAATAAACTTATATTCACATTTGTAATATTAGAAGAAATTATCGATTAACTTAACACCCTATATCTTGAAGCACGATTTAGCTTCACGCTGTATCCCGCATATAGCAAGGTAGGTAAGAGGGAACCTGAGAACCTAATGTGAAGACACTCCATTCTCTTACAACAATTCCGTTCCCTACTTTCCGCCGAATTGAGGCATGCGTGCTGAGTGGCGGAACTCAACGCCACGCTTTGCCTTGTTATCAAGCGCAGGAATGAAAATACTAAATTTAACATTTCTCGGAGTGGGAATCGAACGCACAACCTGACGCATTTACAGTCGCACGCTTGTGCCTCTGCGCCACGACAGGCGGATTTATAGGACAGGTATATTTATAAATAATTTTCTAATACTATACATATATAAATAGTTTCATTCTCACGACCTCGTGTACAAATAAAGTGTTTTCTAGCCTTCAAGTAAAATCCCATAGACGTACAAATATTCATTTAAAAATTAGTTGAGGCCGTCGAGGCACAGTTGTTAAATACCTATATATATTTTCCTACATGGGTTATGAATTCAAATCCTTTTGTGATGAGTCAACATTAACGCCCGGCTTCTCTTGCTAGAGAAAGACATGAAAATGAATTATTTTTATGTCTTATGTACAAACACAATCAGTCTAGCCACTGCCCGAACCCGAAGATGATTTCGCTTCCAAGAAAATTTTTCCATGAAAACTATGCAAACAGAGAAGTATAAAATTTGGCCATATGTATGCATGGAAAAAAGTGCAGAAAACCAATATATTTCATAATAATATATAAAAAATACAATTAATTAATAAAATAAACACACACACACTACCACATATTTGACATACACTTTTGTAAGTGAGACACGTCAACGGGCTATTAGTTAATAAACACAATATGATACGTAACAAATGCTAAGAAAATATTTCAAGATCTTGACCTTGCTCACCATATTTTGTATGGATTGGAACATTTTTCGTGTGTTAGTAATAAGTGTGATGTAGGTTCAACCTCTGTTCGAGGCAATCATTTTTTGTCATTTTTAGGAGTCTGCTAGGACAAAGAAAGTCAAACTTCGCCACTCAACACACTATGTCTGCATTTTGAACGGGAAGTACAGAACGGAGTTCTTTGACACCTGGTTATACAGATTTACGTAAAATAACTACGAATTTTAATTATATACCCAGATTCTCCGAATGGGAAATGATCCCACAACAAATAGCATTGCATCGCGTTACGCAAACTGTTCCACGATAGCATTTCAAAATGTTTATCCAAATTATTCATCATTTAAAATATTTAGCTTGAAGCTAAAATAATACGTAATTTAAAGTAGATATTAAAAATTCCGTTTCAATTGGTAACAAAATGCAAATTGTCTGGATGATCATTATTATGTTAATTTACAGACAGTGCAAGATATGCACTAGTGTAGCGTGAACACATTAATTGATTCCTATATATATATATATATATATATCTATACTGCTAATATATATATATATATATGTATATATAAATATATGAAATTAATAGGAGATATATGAATGTTTGTTACTACTGCACGCAAAAACTTGCTGAACAATGAATAGACTTTTTACAGTAACTTAAAAGCTTTATACCAGAATCATATATAAGTAAGAATTTATAAGGAGATTGTTTTCTCTATTAGAAATATTATAAATGATAAAATTCAAATATTAACGCCTGTCGTGGCGCAGAGGCACAAGCGTGCGACTGTAAATGCGACAGGTTGTGGGTTCGATTCCCACTCCAGGAAATGTTAGTATTTTCATTTCCTGGGTTTGGTAACAAGGCAAAGCGCGGCATTGAGTTCCGCCACTCAGCACGCAATGCCTCAATTCGGCGGAAAGTGGGGAACGGAGTGTCTTAACACTAGGTTCCCTCTGCCTACCCTGCTATGTGCGGGTTACAGCGTGGAGCTATGTATGTATGTATCAGATAATGACCTTTAACGATTATTATATTCGTTTTCATTGTTTTATTTCTGACAGTCATAGTTATACGTAAATATTTTAATATTTAGTGTTTTCCTTATAAATAACTTCTTTTTTTTTTTAATTTCACGCTGTGTTCCGCATATAGCAGGGTAGGCAGAGGGAACCTGAGAACCTAGTGTTAAGACACTCCGTTCTCTTATAACAATTCCGTTCCCCATAAATAAATTGGCTTACCAAATCTCGTGTGATGTTCTCAAGCCCGATTTGTATGTTGTGATGTACCATATTTCTCTGTGAAATAAAAATATATTTTTGTTTAAATTTTCGAACATCATAATTATTTTTATTAAGAGGCCGTTCAAGTATAGATAAACTGTTTTTTTAGCTTCACGCTGTATACCGCACATAGCAAGGTAGGCAGAAAGAACCAGACAACCTAGCGTTAAGACACTCCGTTCTCAGAGGTACAAGAGTGCAACTGTAAGCGTGACAGGTTGTGAGTTCGATTCCCACTCCAGGAAATGAAAATATTAAATAATATTTAGTATTTCCATTTCCTCGTTCTAGTAATAAGGTAAAACGCAGCGTTAAGTTCCACCACTCTACACTAATGCCTCAATTCGGCGGAAAGTAGAAAACATAAACTACATATATTAGAAGCAAAAATATTATGAAATTAACCATACTTTAAATGAGCCAAAATGACGTCCATAATAAAATAATTACAATGCATGTAATTCTAATTCTTCAGATAGTATAAAATTAAATGTTTTTTCCATTTTAACAAAGTTAATTAAGTGATAAGCTAATTTACTAGAAAAAGCAAAAGTGATAAAAAATAGGGGTCCTATTATAGTTAGATATGTACAATATACAAGGTTATCAATTCGACTGTATTTCTTTATGTGTGAACCAATTTTGATGGTTCTTTTTTTATACGATAGCTAGTGATTCTGACATGATCCCATTTATATTTAGTTAAGATAGTTAGTGATTCTAAGATAGTTAGTGATTCTGACATGATCCCATTTAAATTTAGTTAAGATCTGGCAGGTAGTTTATGAATCATTCGTTGTAATTTTATTTTTTTGTGCATTTTGGTTGAAGTTGGTTTTCTTTTTATTGTTAATGTCTGTCGTGGCGTAGACGCACAAGCGTGCGACTGTAAACGCGACAGTTTGTGGATTCGATTCCCACTCACATGTAAAACTTAATATTTTAATTTCTTGGGTTTGGTAACAAGGCAAAGCCCGGCTTTGAGTTCCGCCCCACAACACGCAATGCCTCAATTCGGCGGAAAGTGGGGAACGGAGTGTCTTAAAACTAGGTTCACTCTGCCTACCCTGTATCTGTACCCTATATGCGGGATACAGCGTGAACTATGTATGTATGTACAAAAATACAATCAAATTATAACCTCTTCCTTTTAGCAAGTCGGTTAAAAAAACACACGCCAACCTAAATTTTTAAGTCAAAGCCGTTTTTTCCTGTGCTTATAAAAACATATCATTATTGGCTACTTCATATGAAAATGTATAAAGTATGTAAAATTTTAAAACTACCGGTTTCAAATATGCACTTGGGTAACTTTCAAACCTGACCTGACTGACAAGTTTTTGACTACATATATATAAAACGCTTACGTTACTGAATGACTGACAGACAACGTACAGGCGAAGCTACTGGCTGAAGGCTCCTTAGGGAGTGTAGGGATGCACTAAGAGAGGACTTCTAGAGAATTTCTACGAAAACGGGAATGGCGTAGAGGCACAAGCGTGCTACTGTGAATGTGACAAGTTGTGGGTTCTATTCCCACTCCAGGAAATAAAAATATTAAATAATATTTAGTAAGTTAGTTAGTTATGTTCCGCCACTCAACACGCAATGCCTCAATTCAGCGGAAAGTGAGAAACGAGAATGTTAAAAGAGAACAAAGTGTCTTAACACTAAATTCTTAGGTTCCCTCTGCCTACCCTGCTATGTGGGGAATACAGCGTGAAGCTAAAAAAAAAAGTCCAGGTAAACAATGTAGCGGGATAAAGCTAGTTTTTATAATAAGGTAGATTATCTATATGCACTTATTCGTCTTGAAAACATAAGAAAAGAAAACAAAACATCTTCAAAAATCTCAAATATGTAAATTAACTCGACCTACATTTATATGGAAATTTTAATAATGTTTTTGTTATTATTACTTTTTTGTCATTGGATATTGAACTCATTATACTTTTAAAGAAATATGAAGAAATGCGCGGCGTTGAGTTCCGCCACTCAACACGCAATGCCTCAATTCGGTGGAAAGTGGGGAACGGAATGTCTTAATACTAGGTTTTGTCTGCCTATATGCGGGATACAGCGTGAAGCTATGTATATATGTACGTATCTTTTTCTTTATAGCTACACGCTGTATCTGCACATAGCAAGGTAGGCGGAGACAATCTGAGAACCTAGTGTTAAGACACTCCGTTCTAGTAAGATATCCGTTACCCAATCCCCGTCGCATGGAGGTATTGCGTGCTGACTTGCGGAACACAACGCTGCGCTTTGCCTTGCCACTAGAGCAGAAAATACTAAATATTAATTATTATTATATATATATATATATATCATATATATATATAATTAATCAAACAGGTTGTTATAAGAATGCACATATTTTATGGTCTACAGTAGTTTATTATAATTGTATCGCTAACATATTGTAATTTATTGTTATAATATTTTATTTATTGGAAACTATTGTGGTGCAGTGGCGTAACTTGACTGTAAACGTGATTGTTTGTGGGTACAATTCCCACTCGGGGGTATGATGATATTTAATTTATTTTTATTTCGTGTCGGTGAGTACAGTTACTTAACACATACATACATAGCTTCACGCTGTATCCCGCATATAGCAGGGTAGGCAGAGGGAATCTAGTGTTAAGATACTCCCACTTTGTGTTCTGTTCCCCACTTTCCGCCGAATTGACTCATTGCGTGCTGAGTGGCGGAACTCAACGCCGCACATTTTACCCTGTTACGAAACCCAGGAAAATGAAAAATTCCATTTCCTGAAGTGGGAATCGAACCCACAACCTGTCGCGTTTACAGTCGCACGCTAGTGCCTCTGGTGGTTACTTAACACGTTGCTGTACGTGCTGATGGCCTTTTAAATCTAAATGAACACTTAAACAACAATATAATAATTGCAAAATTCTCACAAAACTTAATGTGAGCTGAAAAGAAGATTATATAACTATACTTGAAGTAAATATACCCGGTTTTTTTATATTTAATTGTAATAAAAACAAAAAGATAATCTAAGTAATTCTACTAGCTGTATCTACCAGTGGCCAGACGTCCATTCAACTCGATTTCCACAGGCTTGCCTAACTATTAAAAAAAAGAAAGCTCGCCCGTAAAATGTGGAGCTCCAAAAACCAAAGTCAAACAAGGTGTGAGAGCTAAAACAAAACGGTCACCAGGAAAATATTGGGCATAAAAGTGCCAAAGAACAAGCTCTGACATATAATAGAACTAAAAAAAAAAGATAGAACTAAAGAAAAATTTGATAGTGAAATTACTAAATACCTTGATATCCTATACTACTTTCCCTAAATATATCGGCTTCCCTAAAAAATACCGGCTTCCCTAATTATATACCGGCTTTCTTTACTTAAAACAAGTTATTAATATCTAACCTTATTGCGTGGAATTTCAATTTTCAATTTTCGTTTATAAAACATAGAAAAGCAACTTTACGCTAACCAATACAGCAAGGTAGTATCTATTGTCAAGACACTGCGTTCGCCGTTGTCCTAATTCTAATCATAGCAAATTAAATGACAGAAATCGACGCCGCGCTTTGTCTGTCAAGGGTAAAGAAATGAAAAAAAAATATATAATCATACATGAGTGGGAATCAAACCCACAACCAATTGCGTTACATTCGGTCGCTGCTACTGCGCCACTATAGCTTATAGATAAAAATATATATAAAAAATTATGCATTCACACAAGTTTTGCGATGTTAAGAAAAATACGACGTCGCTTATAATTTAATAGCATATTCATTAATATTCATCAGCATATGAGCTATAATATACTCGTATAATTGATGTAGTGCAAAAAGTACTCCAGTTTACTTGGCGAGGTCATATCTACAGTTTTAAAATTACTGTTTTATAAATCTACATACATATACATATGTATGTAAATACACGTCTTTTCTTAGTGGAAATAATACCTTAAATGTTCTAATATATATAATTAAAAAAAAAAAAAGAAAACCGCATATGTATAGTTATTAACTTATAAATGATAAACTCGTAAACTACCCACGTCAGATATTAACTAAATTGGTCCCTTGGTACGGTAATGGTAATGGTCCCTTTGGCCCTTTAACTGCACTGATAGCACTAGCTATCAGTAACTTAAACCGATCCATACAACATGGTTCCAACCGGCTTGCCTTAACAACAAAAAAGTCGCCAAAAAATATTGGGTGTATAATATAATGTAATATTACCACTGACATTTAAAACCCCCTAAAGGTGCTAAAATACCTTTACATCCTATCTACCGGTTTCATAAATATACCGGCTTCTCTAAAATTACCGGCTGCCTTAAATATATGTACCAAGATTCCCTTTGCTGTTCTTGTCATGGCGCGGAATCGCAAGCGTACGACTGTAAACGCTACAGGTTGTGGGTTCAGACTCCCACTCAGGAAATGAAATTTCATAATTTCCTGGGTTTGGTAACAAGGCAAAAGCGCAAATTCCGGGTTCCATCACTCAGCACGCAATGCCTCAATTCGGCGAAAGTGGGGGAATGGAGTGTCTTAACACTGGAGTTCCTCTGCCTGCCCTGCTTGTATGCGGGATACAGCGTGAAACTAGTAGGTACGTATGTAAATATCATTTTTCTTACTAATTTAAAAAAAAAAAACATTTGGCTCATCATTGACTCATCTCCTTTATATATAGGAGAAAGCAGAGTGAACATAATGTTTAGACACTCCGTATTCCTCTCCTTTATTTAAATTAATCATACTGACTACAAATATAGCTGGTTTTATTAAATTCCATCCCATTAAGACTGCTTCGATACAATAACGTTACAGTACCATGTCGTGAAATGAATGTCACACTGTTTGTATGAAAACAAATAACTTGTATACATAAAAAATAGGTGATTTAAGTATAATATACATTAATGAAAAAAATTAAAGTCATTATAAAGATCAAAAAACCCGACTGAACCAATTTTTCAAATTTAGTAAGTAATAAAAATATATTCGATAAAGGCTATCGAATTCATTGCATTAAACAATATCTAAAATAAGGAAAGGGTAAATTGTAAAAAGATAACTATACTTAATACGAGTATATTACACAAGAAATCTTAAATCAGTCATTAATTAATGAAAAAAAATAAAAAAATCTATTAAATCACGTTTTTTAAATAAAAAACTAAATAAAAAAATACTCACTTATTAAAATAACTAAAAAAACAATAATTAAGCTATTGGAAACACTTTTACAACTAGATATTTCTATAATTCTATAATTTCTTGAAGTAATCACAAAACACGTACTGTCAAGTGTTAACACTGTATTCAACTAGATTGAAACAGTAAGACGACAGTTCCAATTGATATCCACGCAATGACTACACGTTGAATTGTCGATATTATTATTAAAAATGCCGATGGCTCAGTTATTATGAGAGTTTTATGGGTAGTTTAGGTTCGAATCTCTGATAAGGACGGAGTATTCTAACACTAGGTTCTTGGGTTCCTTCTGCATATCCTGCTATGTGCGGGATACAGCGTGAAGCTAAAAAATATACGAGTATATATTTGATAAAGCCGTCGTAGTGCAGTGGTACAGAGTTTGATTGTAAACGCGATTGGTTGTGGATTCGATTTCTATTTGGTAATGACCGGTTAAATTATTTTCATTTCTCCGCTCCGACAAGACAAAGCGCGGCGTTGAGTTCCGCAGGTAATGTCTTAAAATTGAGGGAAAAGAAGCGTGAAGCTGTATTATTCTAAACACCTTCGTGGCTCAGTAGAAACGCTTAAGTTAGTTTTGGGTAGTTTGGGTTCGAATCATTAAAGATTTTATAGCTTTTTCTGGCCGTTTTACGCTTCTTCAAGTCAAATAAAACCTAGTGTTAAGACACTCCGTTCTCGATTTTCCGTCTCAATTCGTATGCAACTAAATTTAAACAGTCAGACGACAGTGCCAATTGATATCCACGCAATGAGTACACGCGGTTGAATTGACGATATTATTATTAAAAATTCCAATGGCTCAGTTACTATGAGACGGTCATGAGTGTGATGAGTTGAAATCTTTAAAGATTATTTTGCAACAGAGAAAATCTAGTGGTTATACACTCTGTTCTACATTTTCCATCTGAATTTAAAATATTGCGTGTTAAATGATGGAACTTTTTTTTAACTTCACGCTGTATCCCACATATAGCAGGGTAGGAGAGGGAACCTGAGAACCTAATGTGAAGACACTCCATTCTCTTACAACTTTTCCGTTCCCTACTTTCCGCCAAATTGAGGCATTGCGTGTTGAGTGGCGGAACTCAACGCCGCGAACTGATTTCCATATTGTCTTACTAAAGCAGAGATACTAAAATAATTTAAATATAATTATTTCCTGAAGTGGGCATCGAACCCACAACCACTGCGTTGATATTCAGACGTTGTTCCACTGCACTATACTGCAGCGCTGAGAATTTCCATGTTTTTAAGTTTAGTCTATATCTATATATAAATGCATAAAGCAAAATCTTTGAACACCTTTTTACGAAAATTACGCGGACGGAGAAGCATGAAACTTGGCACACTTATAGTTTATATAGAGCAGGAATGCAGAATGATGATATCTTTTAAAATAATACATAAAATATATTAAAATTAATAAAATTAATGTTACACACACGCCACTGTTTGTCATGCATGACAAAGTGACATATACGTTGCTAGGCAACGCGTTGTTAACGCGTCAACGGGGACACTAATCTAATAAAATGCAGGTGGCGTTGAGTTACGATTAGTACGAGTACTATTCAAAACACTATATTCGAATGGATAGTAGAAAATAGAATATTGTCACTATATTTTTTCAACTTACATCAGAAAATTTAAAAAATGCATGAAGGTGAAAAATCCAACTAAGAATGACTTTGAGAACGATTATAGTAGATTTTTTGTTTATTTGTTAAACGTTTCCTAAACGTTAAATAACGAAGTAATAATTAAAAATTTAACAAAAAAAAGGAAATTGCCTTCAAATAACATGCATTAATAATAACATTGTTACGAATAACTCAAAAACTAATAATCAGTTCTTAACTAAATTTAAATGGGACCATCAGAAGTATATCGTCCAAATTGTTTCAGACGTTAAAAACTTATTTCTTTTTTTTATCTTTCTTATATATATAGTATATAGCAGGGTAGGCAGAGGTAACCTAGTGTTAAGACACTCCATTCCCCACTTTCAGCCGAATTAAGGCATTGCGTGCTGAGTAGCGGAACTCAACGCCGCGCTTTGCCTAGTTACCAAGCCCAGGAAATGAAAATATTAAACTTTTATATTTCCTGGAGTGAGAATGGAACCCACAACCTGTCGCGTTAACAGTCGCATGCGTTAATTGAAAACTTATGCGTTAAAAATGCATGAATCTGAATACTCAACTAAGAATGACTGTGGAAATTTCATCTAGATATTTTTTGTTTATTTGTTAAATCTTCCAAAACTTGAAGTAAAAATATACTAAAATAGACTATTCAAGTTGTTAATAGCGCCGCTAATGTTGCTATTTAAAGAATGATACTATAATATGGCGCAGAGCAGGACAGGTTGTGGGTTCGATTCCCACTGCAGGAAATGTAAAAGTTTAGTTCTTTTTTCCTGGGTTTGGTAATAAGGCAAAAGCGCGGCGTTGAGTTCCGCCACTCAGCACGCAATGTCTCAATTCGGCGGAAAGTGGGGACACTAGGTTCTCAGGTTCCCTCTGCCTACCCTGCTATATGCGGATAGAGCGTGAAGTTATAAAAAAATATACTTACAAATTGAAAAGGATGAGTCACGGTACAAATATTGTAGTAATAAAGTTTATCTTTGTGATATATACATAGGTATAAAATTTTTCCATTACCGAGTGACTGAGAGACAACGTACAGGCGAAACTACTGGTCATAGAAAGATGAAATTTGGCATGTAGCCTCCTTGGAGAGTGTAGGGGAGCACTGAGAGAGGATGTCTGGAAATTTCTACGAGCAAGCGAAATCTTAAATTTAACAGTAGAAATTAGGACATGTATGAAGAGGTTAATGACTGTGGATGAGGTGAAAGAGGTATGCAGGGACCGTAGCGTTTGACGCTCCTTTCTCCCTGACTACCACGCTGGGTATAAAGCGTGAAACTAAGTAAGCGGATTCTTTTTTGCTTCACGCTATCCCGCAGATACCAGGGTAGGAAGAAGAAACCAAAGAACCTATTGTTAAGACACTCCGTTATATTAAGATTTCCGTTCCCCACTTTCCACCGAAATTAGATATTGTGTGCTGAGTGGCGGAACTCAACGCCGCGCTTTGCTTTATTACTAAAGCGAGGAAATGAAAGTACGAAATATTAATTATAATAAATATTCAATATTAAGTTGAAATTACCGGAAGATATAAATGCAAATTATATAGCAAGGATCATAAAGTCCACGCAAATGAAGTTGTAGATATAACTCGTTATATTTAGATACTAGCGTCTCGCCCGCGGTTTCGCCTGCGAAAACACGGTTATAATTTGATATTATTTTTAATATTATTGTTTCCATTTTTCTTGCTAAAATAAAAATAAGCTGTCCTGTATAATTATTGACTCCAAACAGGAGGAGGTAGTTGATTCAATTATTGTTACTATTTATTTTATGTGTGTTACCGCATAACATTTTACTGAAAAGAACAATTAATACGAATAACTCAAAAACTAGCACACAAGCGGCACAAGCGGTAAGTAGGCACAAGCGTGCGACTGTAAACGCGACAGGTTGTGGGTTCGATTCCCACCCCAGGAAATGTAAAATTTAGTATTTTCATTTCTTGGGTTTGGTAACAAGGCAAAGCGCGGTGTTGAGTTCCGCCACTCAACACGCAATGCTTCAATTCGGCGGAAAGTGGGGAAGTTTTAATATGATCATTCTCCCGAGTGGTAATCGAACCCACAACCCTGGTGTTTACAGTCTCCGTTCCACTGCGCCACGATGGCCTCGGTCGATTAAATATTCCTTATAACAAAAATATCCACTCAAACTATTTCAAAGAAGATATTCTCTAAAGCGCTCCACTTTGTTGCGAGCTTTGTTTCCGTAATAACCAGTTAAATAATTACTTACTTACAGTTTCTAAGAGAACAATTTAGTGTTTCATATTGCTCTTAAAATAGCTCTATTTCTTAGAGAAAACGCGGAACTGATTTACACCACAAGTCCCAAATTGGGAAGACCGGAGAACGGAGTATTTTGACACCACGTATAAGTTAGTCTAGGTATATCAACCTACCCTGTATTTGAAAAAAATATATGATCTTGTCCAGACGGCATGGACGATCGACGGATGGCAAACGAGCAGAAGGACCACCTTATGGTAAGTGGTTACCTTTGTCCAGGAACATCTACAACACCAGAGATGTTGTAGACGCATTGCCAACCTACAGGATACAGATGGAAGGGGAGGACAATGTAGTAGTCCGCTATCGGAACTACCACATTTTAGGGAAAGGGTAGGTGGGAAAGGGGAAAACCTGGCTTACATGACAATGTAAATAATTAATGTAACAATTGAAAAATATAAATGAAAATTAAAAAAAATGGGAACGGTTCTCTACTCTCCACCTAAATTGGAGACAACTAAACGTTGAGTGAGAAAATTCAGCGCCGCGGTTTTTCTTACCAGAGCTGAGAAATGACATTTTTAATTTGATCACTCTGCTAAGTGGGAATCGAACCCAAAACCACTCGCTTTTATAATCACACGCTTGTTCCACTGCGCCACGATGGCCTCACAAGTCTATTTTCAACGGAATTTTTCTTAAAGATTGTTTATTTTGTTCCAATTAGCAATATTGAAGGCATCGTGGCGCAATGTTTTGAATGACATTGATTGGTTGCAGTTACGGTTCTCAGTCAGGACAATCTTTATACATTTATTATTTAAGGTATGATTTTGTTTTAAAATTCGGAATAAAAATTCGGAACGTAAAAGAAACAAACATTTAAAGGTATAGGATTAAATATAATAAAAAAGACGAGAACGAAGAGAATTAACTCTCGTTTCTTCATCCTGTAATAATCTTATACTGTTTATCAAATACAAAGATATTTATATATTTATTATAATTAAATTATGACACTTCTTTTGTTATATTTACATATGTCTGAGTACACAAACTTCAATTTTATGTATTAAAGAAAGGTATACAATAATATCATGTAATATCTCTAGAATGGACGAAAAGTTCACGCGTTTTCCCACGTAGTAGGGTAGGCAGAGAACCTAGTGTAAAGACACTCCGTTATCCACTTTCCACCTGATATCGAGACGTTGTGTCTTGAGTGGCGAATCTCAACGTCACGCTTCATCTTATCAGAACGGAGACATAGAAATAATTTAAATATGCCCATTCCTCCGAGTGGGAATAGAACTCACAACCAATCGCGTTTACACGCACGCTGTCTGTCTGCCCAACTGCGCCTTCGTGACCTTGTTCATCAATTATCATGAATCTTTGTAAGTGATAGTATATAAAAACTGTTAGTATATAAAGCCTTAGAAAAATTTTTAAGTCATTGGTATTTTAATCGTATTTTAATTTAGCTACTGAATCCTTTTTCAGAATACTTAAAAACATATTCCGTCTTTAGGGTTCCGTAGCTGAGATGAAAAAATCGGAACCCTTATTTTACCCTATTTTGTTTGTCTATCTGTCAAGAACATTTTTCTATGGGACGCGTGTAGGAACGAGCTGAAATTTATATCAAAAACTCAACACGATCAAAAGACCGTAGTTACCGTAGTAAATACTGTTTTATATTATTTAAATACTTTTTTTAACTTAAGCTAGTTTAATGCCTGTCGTGGAGCAGAGACACAAACGTACGACTTTAAACGCGACAGGAAATGTAAAGTTTAGTAATTTCATTTCTTGAATTTGGTAACAAGACAAAGCGCGGCGTTGAGTTCCGCCACTCAGCTCGCAATGCCTGAATTCGGCGGAAAGTAGGAAACGGAATTGTTGAAAGAGAACCGAGTGTCTCAACACTAGGTTCTCGGGTTCCCTCCGCCTATCCTGCTATATGCGGGATGCGTATTGGAGCGATAAAAAAATAAACTAGTTTAAGTTACTTAAAAAAAATGTATTTGGTTATTTATTCATCATACAAATCTAGTGCCTAATAATATTTTTTAAAATATTGTGTATGTAAGTCAACTGATCAACCTAAATGTTCCTGGCATGAAAACTATATTTCGTTTCCACCAAATTTTGAAGAGACAACATAACCGAAATATGAGTATTTTTAGGACTCATTTCCTGTTATCAACAAAATGGTTACATATTTATAAGTACGGAACCCAGCATACGAGATTCCGACTCGCACTTCACCGGTTTTTTCCTCTAAACTTGAATTATGCAGGTGTAAAATTCTAATTAAAGATGCTTAAGAGACTAATTTGTAAAGGAATTCTAGTCAACATGTTGCTCAGGGCTATAAAATCCTTTTAGGGCTTCTAAGTATCGCCAACTTTTTTAGCTATTTTTTGTATTGAATCAGGGCAATAAATATCTCCCTTGTAAATAAAATCTTTGACACCTAATAAGATAGTGAAAATGTTTGATAGTATTTCAATAAATAAACGCCTGTCGTAGCGCAGAGGCACAAGTGTGCGACTGCAAACGCGACAGGTTGTGGTTTCGATTTTCATTTCTTAGGTTTGGAAACAAGGCAAAGCGCGGCGTTGAGTTCCGCCACTCAGCACGCAATGCCTCAATTCGGCGGAAAGTGGGGAACGGAATTGTTGTAAGAGAACGGAGTGTCTTAACACTAGGTTCTTAGGTTCCCTCTGCCTACCCTGCTATATGCGGGATACAGCGTGAAGTTAAAAAAAAATCGTTTATTAACACGAAATGTCCCGAATTCGGGCGGGTAGCGGCGATCGGAGTGTTTCGACACTGGGTTCACTCTAACTAACCTGCTATGCGTGAAGCTGCTTTATGGTTTTAGTATAATTACCTAAGCGTAAGATTTTTTTTACTCCTTCAGTTAATATGAAGTTCATACAATCGAACAACATTTCAATTTAAAACGTTTTTTAATCTTTTGGAAAATTAAAATAAATTAAGAATCTTAAAATTGTAAGAGACTTTTTAACTATGTCTTATGTGTATATGTATTGATATGTGTGGATATATATATGTAAGTATATATACATATTTATATATGGTATATAGCCTACTATAATTTTATTTATTTATTTATTTATTATTATTATTATTTTTATTTTATTTTTTTTTATTTAAATTGCACTAGCGTTTTCCCTTTTCCTCTTTTCATCTGTCCCTATACTTAACGAAGGTTGTCTGTAAGAGATTGCTTGAAGCAATAAGACCGCCTTTGCATACAGACACATGAGTTCATATTATTGTTTCCTCTTCTTTTATATTTTATTGTGTGTGCAATAAAGATTATTCCATTCTATTCTATTCTATGTCTTCTATATGCGAGCGACTTAGTTTTAAAACAATTAAAATTCCTAGATCGTATTCTTCCTTGAGCCTTTTATTTCCTTTTATATTATAGAAACATAACATAAATTTATATTTCAAAATTTTGCGACTAAATCTAAGGTAAGAATTTGACATTGATATTTAATTTTACATGATTATGTTCCCAGTGGGGAACAGAAATGTTGAAAGAGAATGGAGTGTCTTAGCACTAGGTTCTCTGGTTCCCTCTGCCTACCCTACAGCTGGGCACCTTGAGGGATCAAGGTGGCGGACCCCAAAAAGGGGTCAACTTGCCATCCCCAGGCAATTAGCCATTCTCCTTGAGGTTTCAAAATGTATTACGCAAGGTAATCAATATGATACAACTTAAACTCAACAAATACTGTTGGGTTCATCTTAACGGGTTGAAAACAATTGGAACAGCTGCCCTCTGTCTATCCTGCTATATGCGGGATACAGCGTGAAGCTAAAATTTTTTTCCAATTGGCTGTGTATGTATTTAGAATGTATGTAAGAATATAAATGCATTTCTATGTATTTTTATATAATAAAGTTTATTTTTTTATTAATATTTGTATTATTATAATTTTTTATTTAATCCTCAAAACCAATTTACTTGAAAATCTATCTTTATAGTACTAGGAATTATAATTATGTACTTCTCTATATAAATCTAATAACACAAATAATTAATAAAGAACAAAAAACCCGACTGAACTAATTCTTCAAATGAAGGAAGCAAATACAAATAAAGTAAGCTATAAAAGACAGTGATTTGTTGGTAATAAACCCATAAACAATTTTTTGTTTTTATTCATGACGTAATTAAATCTAGAGGGCGCTATATTGAATTAAGGGTGATGTGACATATCTAAGGTGTAAAAAAAAATGATTATATCCACTTAGATACAGCTTAATCTAAATTTGCTTGTTTTTTAATGGAATTATCTATTGTTGGTATTTTTTTATCAATATATTCTAATTTATATAATTAAAACAGGTTTTCTTTATAAAAGACCAAGTTGTGATCCTTGCGGTACACCAGACGTTACAATAATAGCCTTAGATTGATTACCCATGAATTACAATTTTAATTACTATATTGCGAAAATATGATGCAATCTAAATAATACATTTTCCAGGATAAAATATAAGCGCCTGTCGTGGCGCAGAGGCACAAGCGTGCGACTGTAAACACGACAGGTTGTGGGTTCGATTCCCACTCCAGAAAATGTTAGTATTTTCATTTCCTGGGTTTGGTAACAAGACAAAGCGCGGCGTTGAGTTCCGCCACTCAACACGCAATGCCTCAATTTGGTAGAAAGTGAGGAACGGATTTGTTGTAAAAGAACAGAGTGTCTTAACACTAGGTTCTCAGGTTCCCTCTGCCTTCCCTGCTATATGCGGGATACAGCGTGAAGTTAAAAAAATTATAATAATACAATATTGTTATTGACTACATCAAAAGCCTTGGTCAAATCTATATATAAATACGTGAAGCAAAAACTTTGGATCCCTTATTACGAAAATTATGCGGTCGGAGAAGCATGAAACTTGGCACACTTATAGTTTATATAGTGAAGGAGTGCATAATGCTAATATTTTTTTTAAATAATGCATAAAAAGTATATTAAGTTAATAAAATAAATGTTACACACACTACCATGGTTTGACATCTATGTTTATACAAAGTGACATTTACTGAAAACAACGCGTTATTAACGCGTCAACGGGAATACTAGTCTATGTAATTGTACCTAACATTTTAGACACATTCGTAACAAAAGAGACTAAGTTAAATCTATTCATTAAAAATTCATGTTAATTATACTCATATGACGTAACATGTTCTTTATATTAGCTAAGTGATTTACATATAACTTCGAAAATCTCTCAAAAGATAGAAAATATATTAATGGGCCTATATTTCTTGTCATTTTTATTCAACCTTGGACTATTTCCATAAAATTAGAGTATGTCTGCTAGTAACATCAATAAGTATTATAATAAAAAAAATCTTTTTTTTTTAACTTCACGCTGTATCCTGCATATAGCAGGGTAGGCAGAGGGAACCCGAGGACCTAGTGTTAAGACACTCCGTTCTCTTTCAACAAAAATTTTAAAAATACATTAATAAAAGTGTCTGTACAATTAATGTGCAAAAATAAATAAGAGCGTTTAAAAACAGTAATAAGTATCATGTCAAAGATGAACCGCCAAATATCTAACGTTGTTTCGGTTCGATTATATGTAAGCCAGGGTTCCTTATTTCTTTATAGCTTCACGCTGTGTCCCGCACATAGTTAGGTAGGCAGAGGGAACCTGAGAACCTAGTGTTAAGACACTCCATTTTCATAACATTTCCGTTCCCCACTTTTCTCCGAATTGAAGCATTGCGTGCTAAGTGGCGGAACTCAACGCGCTCTGCCTTATTATTAGAGCGAGGAAATGAAAATACTAAATATTAATTTATATTTTCAATTCCTAGAGTGGGAATCGAACCCACAACTTATGGCGTTTAC
>JAKGSA010001742.1:0-40543 GCA_033558755.1 Philaethria dido | reverse complement strand
TTTGACATGATA
Source organism: Philaethria dido (assembly GCA_033558755.1). Taxonomy (NCBI): domain Eukaryota; kingdom Metazoa; phylum Arthropoda; class Insecta; order Lepidoptera; family Nymphalidae; genus Philaethria; species Philaethria dido. The sequence goes on along the minus strand of JAKGSA010001742.1, from coordinate 40,531 downwards.
GTGGTCGCGAGCCAGACGGAGGACGAACCTCCATAAATATATACTTACTTACTAAAATTATGTCGTTTCTACGAATATTCAAGGTCTGGCGAGTATGAAATGTGTACTTTAATATTAATTGTTATTATATTTTGAATTCTGTAGTATAATTTGTTAACCAACTTTAGAAAACGAAGGTTCTCTATTTAATGTTATTTTTATGCGTGTTACCATATGACTTTTTAGTGGGGAAAACAATTATGATTTTTTTTTAACTTCACGCTGTATCCCGCATATAGCAGGGTAGGCAGAGGGAACCTGAGAACCTAGTGTTAAGACACTCCGTTCTCTTTCAACAATTCCGTTCCCCACTTTCTGCCAAATTGAGGCATTGCGTGTTGAGTGGCGGAACTCAACGCCGCGCTGTGCACACAATTTCGCACAAAATTTGTAACAATTTTGATGATTCTTTAATAATAATAACATCATTTTATTGCACATAAAGAGTATAGATACATTCCTTTTTATATTTAGCTAGTGTTTTTGATGTGGTCCAATTTAAATTATTTAAGATGATAAAACGAGTAGTTTTGGAGTTATTCGTAATAATATTATTTTAGTACATTTCATTTGAAGTCGGTTTTTTCTTGCACTAAAAAAAATTCTCGATATTGAGAACTTAGAGAGGATTTCTTGAAATTCCTATGAAAACAGGAAAACGGGAAAAACTTGAGTCTAACTTTTTGGTGGTAGGAGGTTCGTCCTCCGACTGGCTCGCGGCCACTATCATGTCAAAGACGAACCGCCAAATATCTAATGATGTGTTCCGGTTCGATGGCATGTAAGCCAGATTTTCCCCTTACCCACCCATCCTTTCCCCAAAATGTGGTGGTTCTGATAGTGGACTACTACATTGTCCCCCCTTCCATCAGTATCCTCTAGGTTGGCAACGCATCTACAACATCTGTGGTGTTGTAGATGTCTATGGGCGAAGGTAACCACTTACCATCAGGTGGTCCTTCTGCTCGTTTACCGTCCGTTATCAATAAAAAAAAAAAAAAAAAAAAATGTGAGTCTAGGTTATATCAAGTCAGTCTATTTAATTACGAGTATATTGTTTTATTTCAAAGATAAATATATACTTACTTACTGAAATTATCTCGTTTCTACGAATATTCAAGGTCTGGCGAGTATGAAATGTGTATTTTTATATTAATTGTTATTATATTTTGAATTCTGTAGTATAATTTGTTAACCAACTCTAGAAAAAGAAGGTTCTGTATTCAATTGTACTTTTTTAGCTTCGTTATTATATGTCTTAATTACTGGGTGAGCCGATTTTCATGATTCTTTTTATATGATAGCTAGTGCGTCTGGTGTCCCATTTCAATTAAATTCAAATGTGATCAGTAGTTTTGGAGTTATTCGTAATATTATTTTTAGTACATTTGGTTTTCTCTTGCTCTGAAAGAGAATTTCTCAATATTAAATATATTGGTTTTATTAAAAGATAAATATAAACTTACTAAAATTATCTCGTTTCTACGAATATTATTATATTTTGAATTCTTTAGTATAATTTGTTAACCAACTTTAGAAAAAGAAGATTCTGTATTCAATTGTATTTTTTTAGCTTCATTACTATATGACTTAGTACTGGGTGAGCCGATTTTGATGATTCTTTTTTATATGATAGTTTTGCGTCTGATGTAGTCCCATTTAAATTTAATTAAAATCCTTATTTAAGAATTAAGATTATCCGTAATAATGTTGCTTTTTAATGCATTTTATTTGAAGTCGTTTTCTTTTGTTAAAATTTAAATATTTTATTTGCAATTTGATTTTTTGAAACCAATAAACCTATTGGCTATGGCTATGGTTATTAATAACACAACATGTGTATTTAAAAACACACATGTTGTGTTATTTCTCGGATACAGACAAAATCTATATATATATATATAAAACGATTGCGTTACAATAATTGGCAATTGCAATGTTACAGTAAAATTGATATATTATTTGCAATTTTGGTTTGTTTTATTAAGCAAGAAAGAAAACTATTTTTAAAGAAAATGCGTTAAAAAGTAAAATTCTTATGAATAACTCCAAAACTACTCAATTTAATTTTAATGAGACCACAACAGAAGCATTAGTTATCATAAAAAAAGGATCATCAAACGTGACCGTCGCAAGATTGTCCTCCAAAGAGCCTTATGCCTTGATCATAGATTATGTTGCTATGTTGCTTTCGTTCGGCGCGCGCTGTATGCTACATTAAAAAAAAGAACTAAAAAAGCCGGACACACCGGAAATATAAATATTTAACCGGATACGACCTAAAAAAGTCAAACATATCCGGCTAAAAACGGACAGGCGTCAATTGTACTTCCGTTCAATTAACATTTAATTGAATCAAGAATCAAATTTGAGTCGTTGTTAATTGGCGGAACTTAACGCCGTGCTTTGCCCTACTAGATCAGAGTTTTTTTAATTTGAACCATATCAATCTTCGGCTCATTTTATTCTGCCGATATATCAAGAATTAAAGTTGAGTCGTTAATAGCGGAACTTAACGCCTCGCCTTGCCTATTTAGAGCGGACATTTTTTACTTGAAACATATTTATCAAAAAATCATTATATTCAGCCATTTTATTAAATCAAGAACTGAATTCGAGTAATTATGGGGCGGAATTCAACGCCGCACCTTGTCTTTCCAGAGTAGTTTTTTTAAAAATGTCAATACATCAACCATATCAATCTTCGGCTCCTTTAATGTAGCCGATTTCGTTAATTTTATTAAGTCAACATTCAAATTTGAGTCATTGTTAAATGGCGGAACTCAACGTCGCGCTTTACCTTATCCGAGCTATTTTTTTACATAAAACCATTTCGAGTCGTTAATAGCAGAACTCAACGCCGCGCTTTGCCTTACCAGACCTGCCTTAATCTTCGACTCATTTTATTCAGCCAATACCGTCATATAAATGAAAATTGATTTTATTATCTTCATACGCTTACGTAGACAAGACGTATGGTATATACAAGATATATTTAATTTCTTTGGAAATTCATTTCGCTAATCTTCTTTAATATAATTAGATGATCGCTTACCTATTGTAAGGAAAATTGTATAGACTCATCGTCGAATTGTTGTTACGTTTTGTGTGTAGTTATTTGATATCGGATATGATCATTTAGATATCGATATGATATGATATTAGAGTCAAAACCGTTTTTAGTTACGTTTTGATATATCGGTTTCATCCCTAGAAGAAAGAGAGAGAGAGATTTAAGGACACTCCGTTCGCCATATTTCGTCTAAATTCAAAACATTGCGTTTTGAATAGCGGAACTTAACTCATTCTTTAGAATGGAGATTGAACTCATAATCATCGCTTTAGCAGTCATACGCTGATACTTGTGTATTTAAAATTTCGCCTACAAATTTTAGCGCTCGTTGACGTGTTAACAACGCGTTGCCTAGCAACGTATACGTCACTTTATATAAACATGGATATCAAACAGATTGTAGTGTGTGTAACATTTATTTTACATATTTAATATATTTTTTAGGTATTATTTTAAAAAAATATTAACATTCTGCACTTCTTCTCTATATAAACTATAAGTGTGCCTAGTTTCACGCTCCTCCGTCCGCGTAATTTTCGTAAAAAGGGGTACAAAGTTTTTGCTTCACGTACTAATATCTAGATTAGACTACATATGTTGTACATACAAAGTATTTAATTTCTTGTGCGGAAAAGAAACTCTAAAATCTTACTTTTTCCATTTGAGTAGGAATTTTAAGAAATCTTCTCTTCGTACTCTCCTACACTCCATAAGGAGCCTACATGACAAGTTTCAATATTTTTCTACCAAAATATTGTAAAATTTTTGTTTTCATTTTCACGCTGTATCCCGCATATAGCAGGGTAGGCAGAGGTAACCTGAGTACCTAGTTTTAAGACACTCCGTTCCCCACTTTCTACCGTATTGAGACAATGCGTGCTGAGTGGCAGAACTAAACGCCGTATTTGTCTTGTTACCTAACCCAGGAAATAAAAAAATCTATTTCCTGGAGTGGGAATCGAACCCACAACCTGTCGCGTTTACAGTCGCACGCTTGTGCCTCTGCCCTACGACAGGCGTTAATTATTTAATATTGTAATTATAAAAAAGTTTTAATATAAACATATACAACTGATTGGTTTGATAACAAGGCAAAGCGCGGCGTTGAGTCCCGTCACTCAACACGCAATGCCTCAATTCGGCGAAAAATTGGGGAACGGAATTGTTAAAAGAGAACGGAATGTCTTAACACTAAGTTCTCTGGTTCCCTCTGCCTACCCTGCTATATGCGGGATACAGCGTGAAGTTAAAAAAAAAAGAAATGTAGGTACTACTGAATCCAGTTGTAAACAAAGTTCTTATAAACATTCCATTCATATTTTATGTAACAAGGCCTTCTCTAAACAATCTGTCACAATATAATCCTAGTACTGAGTAGTAATGTCCAAATGTAACGTTTTTGTGTAACACATTGAAATAGGCCTGTATTTTTGTTATATTTTATTTATTTATGTATACTAGTGTCGCTGTTGACGTGTTAACAACGCGTTGTCTTTAGCAATGTTTGTATTTGTCATTTTATATAAACATGGATGTCAAACCATGATCTATAAATATGTGAAGCAAAAACTTGGATTTCCTTTTATGAAAATTACGCGGACGTAGGAGCATGAAACTTGGCACACTTATAGTTTATATAGAGAAAGAGTGAAGAATGCTAATATATTTTTTTAAATAATGCATAAAAAGTATATTAAATTAAAAAAAAATAAATGTTATACACACTACCATGGTTTCATATTCATGTTTGACTTATTACCAGAGCGAACAAATAAAAATATTATATATTAATTATAGCAATTATTAAATATTTTCATCTTCTGGAGTGGGAATCGAACCCACCACCTGACAAGTTTACAATCACAGACTCTGCGCCACGATTGGTCCAAAATAATTATTAAAACATGAAAATTTTCGTTTGAGTAAAATAATGCAATATCCTTAATTCCGACTACGGAAACAACTAAATCTTGCTACACCACGTGAGAGCTCAAGTAGAGGAAATTACGCACACCTGATGTTCATATAATATGCTTAAAGATTATAGTTAGACTACTTGAACGTAGGTATTATATATAGCTCCTTTTTTTTTAGCTTCACGCTGTATCCCGCAAATAGCAGGGTAGGTAGATTGAACCTAATGTTAAGACACTCCGTTCCCAACTTTCCGCCGAATGGAGGCATTGCATGATGTTTTACTTAAAAAAAATACGTCGCACGTAAAGAAATTAAATAATCTATTAGAATTTAGTTCACTTTAGAGGCATTACAATGCTTTGTCTAGACGAGACGCGAAAATATTCAAATATCAAGATTTCAGTGTGATTGATGACGTGAGATCGGATCTAATAAAACGATCTAATAAATTCAGGCTATCGGAGCGCAGTTGAGTGCAAAGTGAACGATGTTTGTGAATGAAATTACGATGTAAAATTTGTTGTGTGTATATATTTTCTGGGTTCACGCTGTATCCCGCACATAGCAGGGTAAGAAGAGGGAACCTGAGAAGTTAAGTAGTGTTAAGACACTCCGTTCTCTTAAGATTTCCGTTCCCCACTTTCCACCGAATTGAGTTGAAGAAGTTGAGAATTGAATTGAATTGTATATTTTAATTTGACCTATTTGCTAAATAAATAATTATAAAAACTAAATAACAAAAGGCGTGTTGTTTTAGTTTTTTTAAACTATTATTTATTTCACATATTCTTTTTCATGTGATTGGTCTTTGATAAGTAAAGAAAAGGCATGCATGAAGAGGTTTATGACTGTGAACGAGGCGAAAGAAGTATGCAGGAACCGTAGCGTTTCGCTCCGTTCTTTCTGACTGGGTAAAAGTTATCTCTCTGTCTCTGGGTAAAATTAATAATATTAATATTTTTTTCTAGCTTCACGCTGTATCCCGCACATAGACGCAGCAGGATAGACAAAGGGAACAATAGAACTTAGTGTTAAAACACTCCGTTCTCTTTTAACATTTCCGTTCCCCACTTTCCGTCGAATCATTGCCGAGGCATTGCCTGTTGAGTGGTGTGGTTTACATTTTCTTAGAAAATTTGTTCTCACAAAAATAATTATTGATGCTAAATTTAGACTATAAGCCTAACATTTAAGTTAGCGTTGTTCGTGATTGTTACACGAATTTTGGAAGTTTATTTATAAAATTATAATAAATATTTGATAGTAACCTTTCCTACGCCTGTCGTGACGCAGAATCACAAGTGTGCGACTGTAAACGCGACAGGTTGTGGGTTCGATTCCCATTCCAGCAAATGGAATTTTTCATTTCCTGTGTTTAGTAAAAAGGCATAGCGCGGCATTGAGTTCCGCCACTCAGCACGCAATGCCTCAATCCGGCGGAAAGTGAGGAACGGAGTGTCTTAACCTGCTATATGCGGGATACAGCGTGAAGCTATGTATGTATGTATTTTTCCTATAGTAACAATAGACAGAAACGTGTCCCTTTTTAACTACGCCACGACTAGATTTAATATCATACAATTTTATCTAAATGCTGTACTTATCATTTTTTAGTAATCGATCATAATCAAGTCAAAAATTATGCTTAATAGATCATTTGTATCATAATACTATGGAATGAACATTTAACGTAAAGTACTTTGTAAAACAAAAATATCGATATAAATATTTCATGTAAGTGTCTAGTGTTGTAGACCTCAATTTTTATCGAAAATAGGCCCTTTTAGTATTATTCGTAACACGAAATACCATCTTATTCTATTAGAATTAATACATACAAACATAGCTTCACGCTGTATCCCGCATATAGCAGGGTAGGCAAAGGGAACCTAGTGTTAAGAGGCTCTGTTCCCCACTTTCCGCCGAATTGAAGCATTGCGTGCTGAGTAGCAGAACTCAACGCCGCGCTTTGCCTTGTTATGAAACCCAGTAAATAAAAAAATCCATTTCCTCTGGAGTGGGAATATAGAGACCCACAATCAGTCGCGTTTGAGTCACCCTCTTGTGCCTGTGCGCCACGTAAGGCGTTACAATGAAAATAATCTTTATTAAGAGTAAGAATATGTAGTATTAATATGAGCCCGCCTAAACGCGATAGGTTGTGGGTTTAATTCCCACTCCAGAATAGGAAAATATTAAATAATATTTAATATTTTCATTTACTTGCTTTGATAACAAATCAGACGGCACTGATATCCGCCACTAAACATACAATACCTCAATTCGGGGGAAAGTGGGGATTTAAGAGAACACAGTGTCTTAACACTGGGTTCTCAAGGTTTCACCTCTGCCTACCCTGCTATGGGAGGGATACAGCGTAAAGCTTAAAGAGGAACCAATATAAAATATTTCAGTAAATGAACTGCCCTGTTTTCATACAAGTATCTATAAAAACACTATACCTTGTTCAAAATAGTTGTAGTTCCAATAGGCATTTATTTTTATTGTAAAAAGGCTCTTTTAGTGTTATTCGTAAAACAGAAATAGCTTTTTTATTCTAATAGAATGGGAACAATCTTTATTTAGTAGAGTATATAGTATTTAAAGTCTTTAGATATTCATTAATAGTAGCCATAGAGAACCTAGTGTTCAAACACTCCGCTCGTCGCTTTCCACTCGAACTAAAGACATTGTTGGTTGAGTTGTGAAACTCAACGCCGCGCTTTGGCTTATAAAAGCGGGCAAAAGAAAATAAATTAAATTTCTGCCATTCAACAAGCAAAGCCTCGATTTCAGGAAATGAAGAACGGAGTGTCTTGTCACTAGGTTCTATAACTACTATCAAACCACTTCACGCATTTCTCTGAATAGTAAAATTCCAATCATTTTGCTTTAATAATTATTATAATAAAGATTTTAACTAAAAAAGTAAACCAGTTTTAAATAAAGTACACAAAAATGTTACATTTTTAAAACCTGCTCGTTACGTCTTAACTAAATATAAAGAGGACCACATCAGAAACACTAGCTATCATATAAAAAAATATCATCAAAATTGGTACACCCATTAAAAAATTATGCGGTTGGTGGTAGGAGGCTCATCCTCCGACTGGCTCGTGACCATCACGACAAAGACCAAGCGCCAAATATCTAATGATTTGTTACGTTTCGATGACATGTGAGCCAGGTTATACCAATTCCCACCCACCCATTTCCTAAAATGTGGTGGTTCCGATGGCGCACTGCCACGACCACTACAATGTTTCCTTCTCTTCCCATCTAAACGCATTTACAACTCGTCTGGTGGTGCAGATGTTCATGGGCGAAGGTAACCACTTACCATCAGGTGGTCCTTCAGCTCGTTTGCCATCCATCATCCATAAAAAAATAGTCTAATTGAGGATCTCTTATGTTTTTAAATTAGTTAAAGGTAATAGTATGCGTCATTAGAATACGAATTTCAAAGACGTCCTCAGTACCAAATAACCATTTATCCTTATTCAACTCAGCGATTCTTACTTTGTTTGAGCAGCTTGAGCGTGTAAAGTGATAATGACTATAAAAATAGACATTCAAATTATTGGAGACCTGCTATTTAAGAATTCATGAATCTCGATATATTTTTAGTCGAATTTCGTTTTTTTTTGATACAATCTTATTTATATTATATATAGCTTTACATATATTTTTTTAGATTCATGCACATAGGCGGAGGGAACGAGAAATTAGTGTTAAGAGAAACTAGTGCTAAGACACTCCGTTCTCTTTAACATTTCCGTTCCTCACTTTCCGCCGGATTGACGCATTGCGTGCCGAATGGCGGAACTCAACGCCGCGCTTTGCCTTCTTTCCAGATCAAGTAAATGAAAATACTAAATATTACTTAATATAAATTTAATAAAAAAACATATTTTGTTAGAATTTAGAAAATTGAATAGTATGAATAATAATTACTTTTTATGAGTCCTTGACTATTGTAGGCTCCTTGGGGAGTTTAAGGAAGCATTAGAAGAGATTTTTTTAAATACCGAAACAGGAAAGAAAATACAGTACTTTAGGTTATCAAAATCAAAATATAATTTATTTAAATAGGCTATTACAAACATTTTCGAATCTTCAATTAATATCAGTTCAGGGTGCTGTTGGGGCTACCTCGATGCTGCAGTGCCTCAGGGATGTTCGCTGAAGCGCGTGTTGACTGTTTTTACGCCCTCATGAGAAAAAGATGCGGGTCTCTGGTGCGTAGGGTACGGGGTAGTGTCAACAAAATCCTGAACATGATATCTAATATAAAGATGTCAGTATTGTCAGTTCTATTAGAAAGTACCAACGGTAAGGAAGTCAGTTCTGCTGAGAACTACACAATATATGAATACTCGTCAGTAATACTTTGTGTTAGGGATTTGGGATAACACGGTCATTTGTTACAAAACCCATTTAGATCTATGACGTTGATTTCTTACATTTTGTGCTTTCTACGTTTTTACAATCTGTCTTTATGTATATAAATTTGTTACTAAATATTTAACCACCACCGTGGCAGTGTTTTTTTTAACTTCACGTTGTATCCCGCATATAGCAGGGTAGGCAGAGGGAACCTGCGGAGGAGCCCTGGTTAAGACACCCTGTTCTCTTTTTTTCGCGTTCCACTACTTTTCACCGAATTGAGGCATTGCGTGCTAAGTGGCGGAATTCAACACAGTGCATTGCTTTGTTACCAGAGCGAGGAAATGAAAATACTAAATATTATTAATTATTTTTAAGCTCTGGGTGGGAATCGAACCCACAGTCTATCGCGTTTACAGTCTTGCAGCTTGTGCCTCTGCGTCACAACAGACCTCAACGAACACACGATATGTGTGAATGTGATTTGTATGATTTTTTTTATATGGATAACGGATGGCAAACGAGGCAGAAGGACCACCTGATGGTAAGTGGTTACCTTCGCCCATGAACATCTACACCACCAGATGTTGTAGATGCGTTGCCAACCGCCTAGAGGAAGACGGAAGGGGAGGATAATGTAGTAGTCCGCTATCGGAACCACCACATTTTTGGGAAAAGAATGGGTGGGGAAAAGGAAAACCTGGCTTACATGCCATCGAACGGAACACATCACACCAGAGTATTTGGCGGTTCGTCTTTGACTTGAGTAGTGGTGCGAGCCAGACGGAGGACGGGCCTCCCTGCACCAAACATGTATGATTTGTGTGTGTGATTATCTTTTCTCGCGGCTTTGAGTTTTGCCAATATATAATAATTCTGTCTGTTCTGTTTGTCTGTGTTTTTTAGCTTAACGTTGTACCTGAGAACCTAATGTTAAGACACTCCGTTCTGTTGCCCATAATAATTTCACCAAATTGCAATATCCAATGTCTCGATCTACCGCCGGAAGTGGAGAAAGGAGTGTCCTAACACTCTTTCACTACCCTGCCATTTGAATCGCAAATAAGGCTGAAAAATGTAGCCTAAATTTTAGGGCTACACTCATGATTTTTTTGCCAAAAGTAGGTTAATCGTAGACCATTCGAGTCGTGTAGTTGCTCTAAATCATCTACACACTTAAAAGCTAAAGGATACTGAAGTTACTCCACTAATAATAAAATATCGCCTCGTATATAGTAATTTTTCTATTCTGGAAATGTCAGACAATGTTAAAGTATTTGTACGTTAGTACAACGAAATTATTTTTCTTATAGGTTAGGAAGAGAGAACATAGTGATAAGACTCTCTGTTTCCGCTTTCCACCTCAATTCAAGACTTGTATTGAGTGATGGAAGTCAACGGCGCACTTTATTTTATTAGGGGAAATCTAAGTAATTTGAATATAATTGTACCCCTGAATGGGAATCGAATCTACAATCTATTGCTTTTAAAGTCGGACTTTAGCTCACTTCGTTACGATGGTCTCAGTATTAGGTTAAATAATGATTAGAGACTATCTTTTCATAATTTTTTAAACATTACGTGTGGTTAAGAAAAACATTTTAAAAATTGCGTATTATTAATGACAATTTAACGCTGCGTTTTGTGGAACACAACTATCAATTCGATCCATTGTTATAATTCCCACTGCATTAAGACAAAACGCGGCGTTGAGTTCCGCTAATCAATGTGCCACGTATCTTGATTTCAGCTGAAGTGAAAAAAACGGAGTGTCTTGACACTACGTGGTCTCTGATTACCCTACTTAGTAGTGTTAAGCTGAAAAAAGAACATATAATATTTACAGTGAAATGCTTCTCAATGCATCATTTTATATGTACTGGTACACTGAAAACTGAATCAACGAGCAGGAAAGGCTGACCGCATGACAACGGCAGATGAAATTGTTCCGACATGAACGCTATTTCAGCTTTAAATGTTTTTTATTCTTTTTTTTTTAACTTCACGTAACCGTTCGTCTTCGTGTAACCCGCATATAACAGGGTAGGCAGAGGGAATCTAAGAACCTAGTGTTAAGACACTCCGTTCTCTTACAAATCTTACGTTCTCCGTTCCCCACTTTCCGCAGAATTGAGGCATTGCGTGCTGAGTGGCGGAATTCAAAGCCGCGCTTTGTCTTGTTACCAAACCCAGGAAATGAAAAATTCCATTTCCTGGAGTGGGAATCGAACCCACAACCTGTCGCGTTTACAGCCGCACGCTTGTGTCTCTGCGCCACGATAGGCGTTTTTTTGATTCGCGAAGTATATAAAAAAAAACTTTTGATTTAAAAATACAGGTTCACGTTTTATCTTGCATAGCAAAGTAGAGAGAGAGCCTAGTGTTAAGACACTTCGTTCGCCGCTTCCTGCCGCTATTCGAGATATTGCTTGTTAAGTATCGGAATTTAACACTGCGATTTGTATTATCAGGACAGGGAAATAAAAATAATTTAAATATAATCGAATGGGAATTGAACACACATCCCCTTCCATCTGTATCCTCTAGGTTGGCAACGTATCTACAACGTCTTACCATCAGGTGACAGGAAGAGACAAACGAGCTGAAGGACAGCTCGTTTGTCATCCGTTATCTATAAAAAAAACACACACACACACACACACAATCGCGCTTATAATCAGACACTGTCTGCGCCACGATGGCTCTTTCGTGTAATTATTTAGGAAAATTTCTTTTAAACTTAAAATAATTGATTCTGAAACCATCGTGACAGGAGGGAGAGTTTGACTGTAAACGTGAATGGTTGTGGATTCGATCCCCACTCGTGTGATGACTACATTTCAATTATTTAAGGCGCAAAGTGCGGCGTTGTGGTCCGCTACTCAATATTTGCCGAATTACCAGAGAGTTTCTACAATTCAACGCTCTTTTCATATCCGGCACTTGGTCCGTGAACTTAATATCAAAAGTTAGCGAAAGTTTTGAGGGAAAAACTAATCAAGTAACAAGGAAAAGGTTACATGGACCAAGTATTGCAGAGTATCATAGTATATGCAAATAAAAAAACTTAGCTTTTAACAAAAAATGAAAACTGATGAAAAATTATGTAAAATTATTACGAATTACTCAAAAACTATTTCCTTCCTTATATAATTAAAAAAAAGAATCATCAAAAATTGGTTTACCCAGTAAAAAGTTAGACGGTAGACATAAAAAAATGTAATCTATTTGGAACCCTCCTTCTTTTGTGAAATAGATAAAAATTAAAGAATGAAGTAATTTCTTTATTTATTTTTCAGCTTCGCGCTTTATTCCGCATATTAGGATAGTCAAAGAGAACCTAGTGTCAAGACACTCTGTCCGCTGATTTTCGTACTAAGGGCAGATATTGTGTTGTGTTAAGTGTTATTAATTATTATTAAGGAAGGTGGAATTTGGTACGAGTAGTATGTAGGCTTTTTGGAAAGTGTTAGGGCTGATCCCTTAAAAGAGGATTTCTCGAAATACCCATGCAAACGGGAAAAAAAAGAAATTTTAGCTTATATAGCGGGTTGCAGAGTAAAAGCAAAGCTATTCCGGAGCTAAGCAAACCTGGATTAACTAAGTTAGCCAAACTAGGGTCAAGGAGCCTTCCTGTGGAGTGTAGGGGAGCACTAAAAAAATCTCGTAACTCCTACAAAAATGAAAACATATAACGGATTTTTAAGTCTAGTCCATTAACGATCTAGTCTTTAGATTTAAAGCGGGTTGCAGATTAAAAGCTAAGCTATTACGAAGGTAAACTAACCCAATTTAGCTAAGCTAGTTAAGCTAGGGCCAAGGAGCCTTCCTTAGAGAGTGTACAGGAGAACTAAAAGAGGATTTCTTGAAATTTCTGCGAAAATGGAAAAAAGGGTTTTTAGGTATTAGCGATCTACGAGTACTCTTTAGGTTTAAAGCGGGCAGCAGATTAAAAGCTAAGCTATTACGAAGGTAATTTAACCCAGCTTAGCTAGGCTAGCTAAGCTAGGGCCAAGAAGCCTTCCTTGGGGAGTGTACGGGAGCATTAAAAGTGATTTCTTGAAACGAAAATTGAAAAAAAGGCATTTTAGGTATTAAAGCGGGCTGCAGATTAAAAACTAAGCTATTACGAAGCTAAATTAACCCAATTTAGCTAAACTAGCTAAGCTAAGGCCATGAAGCCTTCCTTGGGGAGTGTACGGGAGCCCTAAAAGAGGATTTCCCGATATTAATACGAAAATTAAAAAAATACAGAATTTTAGGTATTTTTTGCATAAACGATCCTAACGAGCCTGAAGCCATCACCCCTCCTCCCCAGGGAGGAGAGTGAAGACCCCCCATATAGTCTTTAGATAATACGAAAAGTTTTTATCACAATCCCTTAATCTAATGCGTTATCTTTTAATAGAAAGCTATCGACTTGAATGAATAATATATGATGACCAAATAAATGATAACCAAATAATTTTTTTAATTCTTTAATTGATTTTGCCAAAGTTTTTAAGTTAGTGGTTTGCTTTTACCATATTGGTGTAAAGTTTTGTAATTTTGAAAGAGAATTTTTTTTTTTTTATGGATACCGGATGGCAAACGAGCAGAAGGACCGCCTGATGGTAAGTGGTTACCTTCGCCCATGAACATCTACAACACAAGAGATGTACTAGATGCGTTGCCAACCTAGAGGATACAGATGGAAAGGGAGGATAATGTAGTAGTCCGCTATCGGAACCACCACATTTTGGGGAAAGGATGGGTGGGAAAGGGGAAATCCTGGCTTACATGCCATCGAACCGGAACACATCATAAGATATTTGGCGGTTCGTCTTTGACATGATAGTGGTCGCGAGCCAGACGGAGGACGAACCTCCTACCACCAAAAAATAATAAAAGAAAGAGAATGGAAGATTTTTTTCTCTAGTGATTATTATTCGCTTATTATGTGTTTATTTTTGTGAATGATTTCTTGTTGAAAGTAAACATGAGAAGAGAAAGATGCCATCGTGGCGCAGAACGGTATGTGTGTCTGTAAACGCTTGTGGTTATGAGTTGAATTCCCATTTGTGAATGATTTCTTGTTTTGGCTTTGATAAGACAGACAGAGTGTTTTGATACCACGTTACTTCTGCCTGCCAAATATCAGATGAGAAAAAATACATATTTGTTTTTAGAAAACTTGTCATTACTCCTTAGCTTTTCATCTAAGCGAAAAAAAAAATATTTGAAAAAGAATCCTTTTTCTTAATTAATATATTAAGCTATATATGTGAACTGTTTTTCCTTTTTTTACACACAAACATGTTGCTAAGGCAACATGTATTTTACGCGTAAACGGCTCTACTAGTATAAATAAGTAATTTTTCAATCTAGTGTGACAGACCGTCACGTCCGAACTTCATCACGGCCGTCAATCTACTTTTACGCGAAAAATGTAGAACTGAGTAATATGACTGTGTTATTACTAAATTATTTTACCTACTTCAAATACGAGAGGATATATGTACTTTTTTTAGCTTCACGCTGTATCTCGAACATACTGATGTAGGCAGAGAGAACCTTAGAAGCCAGTGTTAAGACACTTCGTTCTGTTTTAACATTCCCGTTTCCCACTTTCCGCTGAATTGAGGCATTGCGTGCTGAGTGGCGGAACTCAACGCCGCGCTTTGCTCTGTTAGCAGAGTGAGGAAGTGAAAATACTAAATATTATTTTAATATTTTCATTTCATGGAGTGTGCGTGTGGCGTTTGCAATCGCAGACTTGTGCCTCTGCTCCACGACAGGCCTCAAATAAAAAACAATAAATTTAAATAATTCAATGCAGTAGGGGAGGAGTTCAAGGGAGTTCGATACCCACTCGTGGAAATTATCATCATAGTTAATATATTTTCAGTACAGCACTTTTGTATGATAAAAGGACACGTTGTTAGTATCGCATTCAATGTTTAAAATTTAGTAGAAAAGAAGAAAGTAGAGAGTCTTGACACTAGGTTCTTTTTTTTATAGCTTCACGCTATCACGCTATACCGCATATTGCAGGGTAGGCAGAGGGAACCAGAAAACCTAGTGTTAAGACATTCCGTTCTCTTTTCACATTTCCGTTCCCCACTTTCCTCCGAATTAAGTCATTGCGTGCTGAGTAGCGGAACTCAACGCCACGCTTTGCCTTTATCTAATTCTGCTATAATATGTAATAGATGCGTTATACTAAAAAGAGGTAAATTTAAAAAATACTACTAATATCACAAATGGAGAATTCTTGAAAAGGATGGATGTTTGTTACTATGTCATGCAAAAACTACTCAACAGATTTAGATGAAACTTTACAGTAATACATATATTTTTTTCTTCTTTTTTTTTTTTAACTTCACGCGCTGTATCCTGCATATGGCAGGGTAGGCAGAGGAACTAGATAATCTAGTGTTAAGACACTCCATTCTTTTTCAACAATTCCGTTCCCCACTTTCCGCCAGGTGAGGCATTGCATGCTGAGCGGAACTCAACGCCGCGCTTTGCCTTGTTACCAAACCTGAAAACAGAAATACTAACATTTTCTGGGTGGGAATCAAACCCACAACCTGTCGCGTTTAAGAGTCGCACGCTATAATATAAGTTATAATTTATAGAAAAGATTATTGTAATTTCTTTTTTAATATATTATTATTATTTATATCGTATTTCTATATTTACAGGTATGGGTAGAAAATCGTATCGAATTTTGCACAGAGAAGTGGCCGGATTCGATAAGGAGAACTTTTTAGACTTTGGCTTTATTCTCGTGTACGCTGTGCCTGGTAAGTACTTTTAAGATTTTTTTACTTTTTATCAAAAATCTTAAAGGGAATGAAATTAATTTTAATTACTAATTAAAATTGAGAGACAGGTATCTTAACACTAGGTTCCCTCTGTCTACCCTGCTATATACGGGCCACCAAAAAAAAAAGTACAAATATTCAATACAAAAAATTCCACATACCCATAATGACATATTGTCATTCATATGTGAAAATATAGTAGCGTCTTTTCCTCAAAAATCATTTGTATGTATGTATATGTATGTATGTTCCATACACTCGTTCAGGAAGCAGGTAAATCCTATTTAAAACAGGTGAAATGTTCCGTGATTTTGCCAAATAGAAAGGCGGAATTTATAACATAAAATTTTCTTACTTGTAATATGTATTATAAAGGTTTAAATACAGGATAAAAGGAAATATAAAATATTATGTTTGGCAATAAATGTAGAGAGAGAGGTTCTGGGTTCGATCCGAGCTCAGGGGAAAGATCATACACTTACATACA
This sequence comes from Philaethria dido, assembly GCA_033558755.1. NCBI lineage: Eukaryota > Metazoa > Arthropoda > Insecta > Lepidoptera > Nymphalidae > Philaethria > Philaethria dido. The sequence goes on along the minus strand of JAKGSA010001742.1, from coordinate 23,820 downwards.
TAGCTTCACGCTGTATCCCGCATATAGCAGGGTAGGCAGAGGGAACCTAGTGTTAAGACACTCCGTTCCCTACTTTCCGCCGAATTGAGGCATTGCGTGCTAAGAGGCGGAACTCAACGCCGCGCTTTACTTTGTTATCAAACCCAGGAAAATGAAAAATTCCATTTTCTGGAGCACAACCTGTCGCGTTTACAGCCGCACGCTTGTGCCTCTGCGCCACGACAGGCGTAAGGGGAAAGATTGTTTGAATTATTTTCATTTCTTCACTCTTGTAGGACATAGCGCGGTTATAAGTTCCATTATTCAACACTCAATGTTATGAATTGGACCGGAAAATGGAGAACGGAGTGTCTTAACACTAAGTCCTCTCTATCTACCCTTATACACAGGAAAAAGCGCGTAGCTAAAAAATATGAATTTCAGAAAACACCTTAAAAATAAAAATTAATCACTTATAAATTTTTTAATTGAAAGCCGTTTTTGATTTGCTTATAAGGCTGGTCTGGTAAGGTAAAGTGCGGCGTCGAGTTCCGTCACTGTTGATTTTGTTTTTACAATAGGATCGCAGAAAACGTCCGAGAAGTTTCCATTTTACAATTTTAAAAAATTGTGAAAAGACGTTTGTATGTTAAAGGTTATTACCTAATTAGTGATTTTATAAATAATAACATGCCTTGAGAATAAAATGCTCGCTCCAGTCTGTTTGAAAGGTATCATTGCCACTAATAAATAATTGTAAAGCGAAAATAAATACAAATAAAAAAAAAACAAAAAAATCCCGCTGAGTGTTTTGCGCCGGTTTTTCTCAGGTCGGAGACATTAAATTTTGAACCGGTGGTAAATTACTTGATGTTTAAAAAATGAAGCATGTAACTTCTTATTTTGAATAAAATTATTTGACTTTGACTTTGACATGGAGTGTCCATTCATATACTATTCAATATCACGAATTGGGTAAAGTGGAAAACGGAGTGTTTTAACACTAGATTCTTTCTACCTAAAAAAGCGTGAAGCTAAAAAAGTGTTGACGTGAATGAATCTGAAGTTTATCAAATTCATCGAATTTCACTTATAAAAGAACAAAATCAAAGTTCAAACTCTATGAACGCGTAACGACGCCACTAAAGTCACTTGAAAAGTCATTCAATTAAATATTTTCGTAAACGTAACTCAATTACGCGATCATTTATCTCGTGAAAATATTTAAAACTCAAATGTTTGATTTTTATCGCATTTGACAGCTTTAATTAGCAAAAAGAATTGACGTCTAGACTTTTATGGATGACAAAATGCATTATTATTTTTAATAACTAAAAACTGAGACCATCATGGCGTAGTGGATATCGTATAACTTTAAAAGCGAATCGCAAGTTTGATTCTTACTTGATATTTAATTTATGTTTATTTCACTTCTCTGGTAAAGCAAACGCGGCGTTGAGTTCCGCTATTTAACACGCAAAATTCAGAACGAACTCTTTGGTCTCCCTGACTACCCCGCTATACAAGGCCTTAGCCTTGTGATCACACTTATGTGATGCTGATGAAAAAATATATTTTTTATATAATTTTTTATAAAGTGGTTCTTATATTATCCATAGATAGTGGGTTCGATTCTTACTTAGAGTTGTTGTTTTTGAACGAAACATGCATTTGGTTAGGGCGTATTTATATTTATTAATATTGATTTTTTTCATTATTAATTATTATTTTTCTTACAATTAAACTAAATGGTCTGCTTAGTTCAAAGTACTTAAATGTCAATGATTATTATTTCATCCATCTCCCGTATTTGCGTTGTGTATTAAGTGTTGGAACTAAACGCCGCACATTCATAAAGCAAATATATATCTAAATTAAATTCCCCTTTGTGGTTGTATATAACTACATGACATGACACATACATAAATACATGAACTATATATTATTACCTGAAGCAAAAACTTTGTACCCCTTTTTTACGAAACGCGGAAAAAGGAGTATGAACTTTCACACTGTCGTGCCTGTCGTGGCGCAGAGGCCCAAGCGTGCGACTGCAAACGCGACAGGTTGTGGGTTCGATTCCGACTCCAGGAAATGTTAGTACCTTTTCATTTCATTTCCTGGGTTTGGTAACAAAGCAAAGCGTGGCGTTGAGTTCCGCCACTCAACACGCAATGCCTCAATTTGGCGGAAAGTAGGGAACGGAATTGTTGTAAGAGAACGGATTGTCTTAACACTAGGTTCTCAGGTTCCCTCTGCCTACCCTGCTATATGTGGGATACAGCGTAAAGTTAAAACAAAAAAAAAAAAAAAAAACACTTTCTTTTAAAATAATGTATAAAAATATGTTAAATTAGTAAAATAACTGTTACACACACTACCATGGTTTGCCATCCACGTCTATATAAAGTGATATATACGTTGCTAGGCAACGCATTGTTAACCCATCAACGGGGACACTATATCTCAATCTGGTAACATAAATAGCGTGATAAAAAATTATATATTTTTTTTAAATAACAAGTAACATAAATGCCTAAATAAGAAAAATTCTAATAAATTAAACAGTTTAAGATAAAAAAGTATTTTTGAATAATATTTTCTTGTTTTATCTTTAGCTTCATGTTGTATCCCGCACATAGCGAATACCAGAGAACCTAGTGTTAAGACACTCTGTACTCACCTTTCTGTTCCCCACGTCCCACCGAGTTAAGGCCTTGCTTGCTGAATCGAACCCACAACCAATCGGTCTCACGGTTTTATAGATAAAACTTTAAATAAAAATACCTGCCTTGCAAAGTATATATTTTCTATTTATCAACTAATTTACGCCTGTTAGGGGAATGCTACGCAATTTTTGTTACTACGAAATGAAAACCTGGTAATGAGTTTTGAGTTTTTTTTTAAATATATATTTTTTTGACCATAGTGGCGTAGTGGAACAAGGTCTGACTGTAAGTGTGATTTTTGTGGGTTCGGTTCCCATGCAGGGGAATGTTTATATTTAAATTATTTTCATTTGCCCGCTCTAAATTTGGATACCAAGTGCTTAATTTAATTCATTATACAACAAGTAATAAAAGTTTTTACCAATTTTGATGATTATTTTTTTTATAATTAGTGTTCCCGTTGAAGCGTTAATAACGCGTTGTTTTTAGCAATGTGTGTATATGTCACTTTATATAAACATGGATACCAAACCATGTAGTGTGTGTAACATTTATTTTGTTAATTTAATATATTTTTTTAATGCATTATTTAAAAAAAATGTTAGCAATCTGCTTTCCTTCTCCATATGTTTATATATAGAAGGATCTTATAGTTTTATAAGAGTGCCAAATTTTATGCTCCTCCATTCGCGTAATTTTCGTAAAAAGGGTTCCAAAGTGTATTTATATAATAGATAATACAAAAGTAAAAAAAACGACTTCATACAACTCAACGTTTAGTCTTACCAGAGCGGAAAAATGATTCTCCGAGCTAAAATCGAACCTACGACCTGTTCCATTGCGCCGCGATGGCCTTATATATAATACATATACTGTAAGTTTAAGTAACAGGCATTTACCTTGTTATTTTTCCCAACGACTTATAACTCAAGATATAATTTTCTTACTTAGCAACAGTAGACGCTATTCTCGCACACTATTGAAAAAAAAGATCAATTTATGCCTTTGACAGGCTTGGAAAGGCAATTTTGTATGGAAAGTGGAAAGTAACGTTAAGTAAATATGATATTTCGATACACTTATAGCCATGTAATTATGGTAGGCGAAAATTGATGATGATTATATTAAATTATAGGGTACATTATTAATATCGTTCGAAATTTTGTGTTATGTAACGATATGGAAAATAGTTTTTTTAACCAGATTTTGGATACATTCATAGTTTCACGCTGTATCCCGCATATAGCAGGGTAGGCAGAGGGAACCCAGTGTTAAGACACTCCGTTCCCTATTTTCCACCGAATCGAAGCATTGCGTGCTGAGTGGTGGAACTCAACGTCGCGCTTTGTCTTGTTACCAAACTCAGGAAATGAAAAGTTCCAATTCCTGGAGGGGGAATCGAACCCACAAACTGTCGCGTTTACAGTCGCGCGTTTGTGCCTCTGCGCCACACATAAAAAAGGTCTAATTGAGAACCTCCTTTTTTTGAAAGTCGGTTATAAAGTGTTTTTTCATGCGTATCGTATATGGGAAGTTTGTATGAAAATGATAAACTATAATTTTTCTTTATTGACACATTATAAATGACCTTTAATATTGTACTGAGAGATAAGGTGGTATTGTCAGTCGAAACTATCGCATATTAATACATGAAGGATAAGCTTTGTGGGGTACAAAAAATTGCGGACAGAGGAGTATGAGATTTGGTACATGACAAACCCCGACATTGGGTTCCGCCAATCAACATACAATATATCGAATTCGGCGGAAAGGAGAGGACGGAATGACTTGACACTAGATCTCTCTGTTTCCCTTACCATGTGAAAAAAGAAGCTACATAAAATTAAGTCACATGAAAAGAATACAAGAAATGAAAGCTTCACGTCTTATCCCACCAAGCAGGGTAGTTAGTGAAAAGACACTCTTGTTCACTGCATAACACTGTTCACCGCCTTCCATCGCACATCGGAATTTAAGACATGTTGTGTTGAGTGGCGCAACTCAACGCCGCGTTTTCTGTTATTGTAATGGGCAAATAAAAATAAATTATATAATTTTTCCTTCGAGTAAGAATCGAACTCACAACCTATAGCGTTTACTGTCAGTTGCTGTTCCACTGTGCTACGATGCCTCACTTATCTTTATTCATTAACAATTATGTTTTAACAAGAAAATAGTATCGATTTCAAATAAAATGCACTTAAAAGTGAAATTATTACGAATATCTCAAAAACTACTCATATCTTAACTTAAATTAAATGGGACAACATCAAAAGTATTAGCTATCATATAAAAAAATATCATTAAAATAAGTTCACCCAGTAAAAAGTTATATGGTAACACACATAAAAAAAAAAAGAAAAAATTGAGAACTTCCTTCCTTTTAGAAGTTGGTTAAATATCTATGTTGCTATTATATATACTATATTATACTGTGCCCCTGTTGACGCGTTAACAACGTGTTGTCTTTATTAATGTATATGTCAATTTGTATAAATATGGATTTCAAGCCATGGTAGTGTGTGTAACATTTATTGTATTAATTTAATATACTTTTTTATACATTATTTAAAAAAAAATTTTAGCATTCTGCACTCCTTCTATATATGAACTATAAGTGTGCCAAGTTTCATGCTCCTCCGTCCGCGTAATGTTCGTAAAAAGGATCCAAAGTTTTTGCTTCACGTATTTATATATAGATATTATATACAATGTTAGTCAAGAAGCCTGTCGTGGCGCAGAGGCCCAAGAGTGCGACTGTAAATGCGACAGGTTGTGGGTTCGATTTCCACTCCAGGAAATGGAATTTTACATTTCCTGGGTTTGGTAACAAGGCAAAGCACGGGGTTGAGTCTCGTCACTTAGTACGCAATGCCTCAATTCGGCGGAAAGTGGGAAACGGAGTGTCTTAACACTAGGTTCCCTCTGCCTACCCTGCTATATGCGGGATACAGCGTGAAGCTATGTATGTATGTGGTAAAGAAGCTAGTTTAGTAACAGCACTACGCTAATGGACACATTATCATATAAGCTTTTATTGTAACTAACTTTGGTCATTTTAGCTTTAACAAAGGTTTTTGTTATATAAATTACATTAATGTGCGGTTGAATATTTTTTATTTATAAATTTTACTACAGTAGAGTATTTTTATTTTGCAAAAGCAATGAGTTTATGATGTAAGAATTCAATTTTGTATAAGTCATCAGGTACATTTTTAATTTATCAACTAACTACCTTTCCGCCCGCGGCTTCGCCCACGTGGAATTCGGTTATATCGCGCGACATGATAAGGAGTAGCCTAGGAGTAGTCTTTTCCAAGGTCTAGACTATTTGTCAAAATTGATTAAGTGATTTAGGTGTGAAAGTTGTAAACAGTTGAACAATCTTACTTGATTTTATGTTTGACAATAAGGTTTCCATACAAACTTTCATCCCCTATTTCAACCCTTTCTATCATTTTTTTCGCAATAAAAAGTATCCTATGTCCTTTCTCAAGTTCAGTTCTATCTTCATACCGAATTTCGTCAAAATGCGTTCTGTGGTTTAGGCGTGAAAGCGTAACAGACAGACAGACAGAGTTACTTTCGCATTTATAATATTAGTAAGGATTCATTTCACTTTCGGCGGAAAGTGAGGAACGGAAATATTAAAAGAGAACGGAGTGTTTCAACACTAGGTTTTCAGGTTCCCTCTACCTACCCTACTATGTGCGGGATACAGCGTGAAGATAAAAAAAAACTTATTCACGCTACATAAAAAAAAAAAATTATTTTATATACCATAATATTATTTTTAATTTCAGGCTGTATAGTAGTAGTGTCATACTCTTTGATGGGAAGACGTCTATGCTCAGTGTTACCACCATTTGACCAGACAGAAGGCAGTGCAAATAGTCAACAGGTAAATTATATGCTTTTTTTTTTGGGTAATCTGAGAGAACCTAGTGTCATGACACTCCGTTCTCCATTTTCTGTGAGAAATTAATATATTATGTGTGACAGCGGCGGAATTTAACGCTGAATTTAGTATATATTATACCTATATGAGTGATAGGGGGAGACCTCGGTCACGGATATGTTTGAGGATACCTCAGAGGGCATGTATGAAGACATTAATAACTGTGGACGAGGCGAAAGAGGTATGCAGGGTTGAGTTCCGCCCGCTTGCGATCCGTTCTCTCTGACTACACTGCTAGGGATAAAACGTGAAGCTAAGTTACAGAAATGTCGATAAAACTTCACCAAAATAATTTCTTTTTTTAGAATAAATTTTATGTATTGACATTTAAAATAAAAAAACATATTTTATTTTAATTAATTAATATTAGAACTATTAGTTGTTCGATTAGCATTAGTTCTTCTGTTCTGGTAACACAAAGCGCAATTTAGTTCTGCCATTCAACACGCACAAATCTCTTGAATTCAGACGGAAAGTGAAAAACGGAGTGTCTTAACACTGCGGTCTCTTTGCCTACTACGCTATATGGGAAAAAGTATAAGGAAAGGGAAGCACTAATAGCATAGTTTCCTAAGCCTATACATATAATAAATCGTGTAAGAACAAAGGCAGCTACATGATAAATGCGTGAACGTGTAACCTATAATAAGTCATGTATCGTTTTTACGAGTAATAATAAAAAAAAAGAAATAACCCAAAAAATATAGATATTTTTTTTAATATCATTATTAATGTATGGAAATATTATTAAAGGCAACTGTGGAGCAGACGCACAAGCGAGTTGTAGGTTCGATTCCAACTCCAGGAAATCAAAATATGAAATATTTTTAATAATTAATATTTAGTATTTTCATTTTGTTGCTCTGGTAACGATGAAAAGCGCGGCGTTGAGTTCCACCACTGTAGCGTGCTGAATGGCTTGTTAACAGAGCGAGGAAATGACAATCCTAAATATTTTTTTTTAACTTCACACTGTATCCCGCATATAGCAGGGCAGGCAGAGGGAACCTGAGAACCTAGTGTTAAGACACTTACTTACTTCCGTTCCCCACTTTCCGCCAAATTGAGGCATTGCGTGTTGAGTGGCGGAACTCAACGCCTCACTTTGCCTTGTTACCAAACCCAGGGAATGAAAATACTAACATTTCCTGGAGTGGGAATCGAACCCACAACCTGTCACGTTTACAGTCGCACGCTTGTGCCTACATACAACATTGATATTTAATATCTCTATGACTAAGTATTTAATAAAGCTCCAAAAGAGACAACTGGAAAGCTCATGGGAATACCTGTTAACTTTTTCAGAGGTCAATAATTTTATTTTCTCTGTAAAGAAGGTTTTCTTGGAAATTTCTTCTCAAATGAATCTCTAAAGACTTATTACTTATGCTTATCTGAAGACGTATTTAATTTTCATTAGTTTTTGTAATAAATATTTACGAAAAAGCTTGAAATTTCAATGCTAATATTTTTTTTAAATAAACTAATTGTATCCCGAGACTTGGTTGTCGTGGATTATACATACATACATAAATAGCTTCACGCTGTATCCTGCATATAACAGGGTAGGAAGAGGGAACCTAGTGTTAAGACACTCCGTTCCCCACTTTCCGCCGAATTGAGGGATTGCGTGCTGAGTGGCAGAACTCAACGCCGCGCTTTGCCTTGTTACCAAACCCAGGAAATGAAAAATTCCATTTCCTGGAGTCATAATCGAACCCACAACCTGTCGCATTTATAGTCGCACGTTTGTGCCTCTGCGTCACGACAGGCCTCAATGATTTTTTCGTTGAATAAGAAGCAGAAAAATTTTTCTCTCATCTTAAACATTTTTTTATTCTTTTTACAGAGACTAAGACTAGTTCGTGAAAGAAAAAGGGTAGCATGGATACTACTTCTTCTAGCAGTATTATTCGCTTTATGTTGGCTTCCATACAACATATTGCAACTGTTGATCGACGTGAACGCCGTGAAAGTGGACTCTGTGGCATTAGTACTCCCATATACGCTTTTATTGGGTAAGTTTTTTGTCATTTTTGATCTATGTATGATATTGTTGTCATTTTTGTATGTTTTTTAAAGTGAAAACTTCGGCGGAAAAGCGGCGTGGACACGTGATTCTGTTCGAAAATTCGTAAGACTTTAAAATTAATGCCAGGTAAGATAGAGCATTAAATGAATATATTATGAGTATATATATATATATATATATATAGTAGTATATAGAGTATATATATATATATATATATATATATATATATATATATATATATATATATATATATATATATATATATATATATATATATATATATATATATATATATATATATATATATATTTTTTTTTTTTTTTTTTCTTTTTTTTTTTTTTTTTTTATGGATACTGGATGGCAAACGAGCAGAAGGACCGTCTGATGGTAAGTGGTTACTCTCGCCCATGAACATCTACAACACAAGAGATGTACCTAGATGCGTTGCCAACCTAGAGGATGCCAGATGGAAAGGAGGATAATGTAGTAAAGTCCGCTATCGGAACCACCATTGCCCATTTTGGGGGAAAGGATGGGTGGGAAAGGGGAAATCCTGGCTTACATGCCATCGAACCGGAACACATCATAAGATATTTTGGCGGTTCGTCTTTGACATGATATGTCAAAGTGAGCCAGACGGAAATTTTACCATATAAATGATTGTATTTTTATACTGATATTTAAATAAATTCGTGCAAAATGATTTCCTAATCATTTTAGTTAATATTCAAGTTTTCTCTTTCTTCTGCCGGCAATCCCAAAGTGCTTTTCCCAAAGTTTTTTTCTGTATTTTAAGTTGATCTTGTTCTTTTTGTGTTCCTTTAGTTATGCGCGTACATAAATGTACATATTTCGGTAATTCCTTTTTATTTACATAGAAGATAGAAGACGAAAAAAGAAGATTAAATTTGTATGATATATATATTACATATTTTAAATTACAACAGTCAGGAATTGAATCTAAACCCCACTTAAAACATTACAGGTCACACGAATTCAGCAATCAATCCAATAGTGTACTGCCTCATGACGCGCAACTTCCGGCGGTCTCTTCGCAAGCTGCTCTGCCACGACCCTGGTAACATACACTCTAGTACTCATTTCCATGTAAGTTTATACCGCGAATATAGAATATAGCTTATAGACTAACCACGCAATACATATGAATTTAAAAAAAACTGATGTAACTCATAAATAAAAATATTTGAACGTAGCGGGACTTGAACCTGCGTCTTTTGGAAGCCGTTAAAGTGGTCTAACCACTAAGCCATATAGTCTTATCCAGCTACGTCGGAATTGATCTTAGAATGGGCTGCTTAATTTTTTTTTGCTTTTTTACGCTTTTTGCCGCGTAGTAAGTTAAACAGAGATAATTTACTTACTTATCCACGTTTTATCTCTAGTGAAGTAGTCGGAAAGAACTGAGCGTCAAACGCTACGGTTATTGCATACAGTTTTCACCTCGCCTACAGTCATTAACCTCTTCATACATGCCCGGGAAGTCGTCGCTGTCGTGCTTTTTCCTTGGCTTTTCTCAAGTATTATTAATTTAGAATTTAGGTTTCAAGATTAAAAGTATTCCGTTTTCTGCTTTTCGCCTCAATTTGGTTGTATATTGTGTAACAGTAATCAGTTCCACGCTTTTCCTAATCATGGTGAGGAAATGAAAAAATTAAAAATTATATTAATTTCCCACACTGGAGATTGAACCCACATTCATCGCGTTTACTGTCTGCCGTCCGTTGAACTAGTATATAAGAAATTAGACGTAATTCGATATATCGTATGGCTTAGTGATTAGAGCGTTGGGACGATTTCCAAGAGGTGCTGGTTCGAGTCCTGTTACGTTTTCTCAAAATGTTTTTCCTATATTAAAGGTATCATTAACACTTTAAAAATATAAAAAATCTATATCATGTCTTTATCACGTTGAATCCCGCACATAGTATAGTAGACAGTTCTGTTAAGATTTCCGCTCCCCACTTTTCGCTGAATTGAGGCATTGCGTGATAAGTGGCGGAACTCAACGCCGCGCTTTGCTTTGTTACCAAGCCAGGAAATGAAAATTCTAAATATTAATTATTATTAATATTTAATATTTTAATTTCCTGGAGTGGAAATCGAAGCCACAACCTGTCGCATTTACAGTCGCACGCTTGTGCCTCTGCGCCACGAATGGCTTTAAATATTTTTTTAATAATTATTATATTTCAGATGCAAGGTCTTCGTCAAAAGTCCAACACGTCTAGCGTAAGAACATGTACTACGGTGACGTTCCGTAGTAGTAACCAGAGTCGTCACTCTCCGAGCATTCAATATGGCAGAGTGAACAGAGCCTCCATGAGAGAGCCCGCTTGGAAGGATAGGAAGGCTCAGTTTTTATAAGTATTTATGAGTTTTTATATGTCATAAGTTTGGCTTATTTTTATGTTTGATATATATATAGAATGTGTATTACGGTTACGTTCCGTAGTAACCAAAGTCGTCACTCTCTTAGAACCTCCTAACAGAGAGTCAGTGAGAGTCCGCCTGGAAGGTTATGTAGGCTCAGTTTTTATAAGTATTTATACGTGTTTATGAGTATTTATTTGAATTATTTATTAATATGTATATATATTATACATTTTAATATAATGAAACCATAATTAAAAAGTATATTAATATCTTTTTACTAAATTTCCTTCTAAAGAAACGATTTGTATATAGGGAACCACATATTTGACGTTCACAGGACAATTTCTGTAACAGTCGTGAATAAGTTGATAAGTCGAATATGCATATTTTTCAGGGTCAATTTTTAAGTTTCAATTTTATTTGTAAATTTTTTTTTTTATGTTGAATATTATTTTATCTGAAAGTATTTGATTGGCTAGAAAATATTATGATTTAGTAATTTGTTCACTGTACAAATAAAGCAGCTGTCGTGGCACAGAGGCACAAACGTGCGACTGTAAACGCGACAGGTTGTGGGTTCGATTCCCACTCCAGGAAATGAAAATATTCACTTTTTTAGTATATTAATTTCCTCGCTCTGGTAACAATGCAAAAGGTGGCGTTGAGTTCCGCCACTCAGCACGCAATGCCTCAATTTGGCGGAAAGTGGGTTATGGAAATGTAAAGAAATGCCAATACCCATTAATATTTAAAAAAATGTTTATAATGCAAATTGATTTATCAACTTATTCACGCCTTTAAATTTATTTTTACATTATAAGGAAGTTAGATAATTAGGTATGTAAGTATGTACATACACATATAGATTACTTGAAGGTCAAAGTCAAAGTCAAAGTCAAATAATTTTATTTAAAATAAGAAGTTACAAGCTTCATTTTTTGAACGTCAAATAATTTACCACCGGTTCACTAAATTTAATGCCTCAGACCTGAGAAGAACCGGCGCAAGAAACTCAGCGGGACTTTTCTTTTTTTTTTTTTTATATTTGACAATGGTTTACAATTCTTTCTTAATGACAATGATACCTTTGAAACAGACTGGAGCGAGCATTTCATTCCCAAGGTGTGTTATCATTTATAAAATCACTAATTAGGTAATAACCTTTAACACACAAACGTCTCTTTACAATTTTTTTAAATTGCAAAATGGAAAGTTCTCGGACGTTTTCTGGGATCCCAATGTAAAAGTATACACATTGCCCCATAAAAGAATTGCGGACTCGATACAATCGAGTTACAGGCGCTGCAAGTTTAAGCCTATTTCTTGTATTTATATTATGTGCATCGCCAACTTTGTTAAAATTATTAATATTTTTCTTAACATACAGTACATTTTCAAAGATGTACTGAGAGGCAACTATTAAAATATTAATTTCCTTAAATTTTTGTCTTAAGGAATCTTTAGGACATCTTTCTATTCAATAGATTTTTTTATTTATATAATCAAACACATTGAGGTTATTGTGGCGGAATGGAACAGCTTCTAAATGTAAATGCGATTGATTATAGGTTCGATTCCCGCTCGGGAATATAATTATATTTAATATTTTCATTAATTAAATTTATCTCATATAATTTAAGATTTTATAATTTTATTATATTTAACGCCAGTCGTGACGGCACAAGTAAACTTGACAGTTTGTGGGTTCGATTCCCACTCCAGGAAATGAAATTTTTCATGTTCTGGGTTTGGTAACAAGGCATATCGTGGCGTTGAGTTCCGTCACTCAGCACGCAATGCCTCAATTCGGCGGAAATTGGGGAACGGAGTGTCTTAACACTAGGTTCCCTCTGCCTACCCTGCTATATGCGGGATACAGCGTGAAGCTATATGTATGTAAATTAATCTCTTCTAAATATTGATTTAAAATAATGCATTTATTCACTTATAAAATACTATTTTAAATAATTTCGATTTATTATTTATTAGATATTGAGATTCTAGTCAAAATAGTATAAAAAAAGTTAAGCTTACGTTTGATTTCATAAGAAATAGATTAAAATCGCTAAAAACTAGATTTAAGGACTATTTAATATATTCTAATGACTTAATGACTATTTAATTATTATAACTCTTTAAAAAAATATTATAATTTATTTTATTTATTGTTTTCCATATTTTTTTTTTTTTTTTTTTTTTTTTTTTTTTTTTTTTTTTAATAATGCTGGGTCCCTCTGACATAATCAGAGACTTTGTAAAAACACATTTAAAAACAAATACAACAATTTAAAGGCCTAAAGATTCAAAATTTTGACTACAATTCCATAAAATAATTAACGTACTAGCTGTTACCAGCGGCTTCGCTCGTGTAGTTAATGGTAGTCCATACTACATGCTATGGTGAATAGTGCGTATATGCGTTAATTTGGGAGCTTTGAAGTAGCTAGATTTATATTTTTTTGACAAACAATCATGACTGCTAAAATATATATATTTTTAAAATATTTTCTTTAATAAAAAATAACCTTTGAGAATATGTGTACAACGTTTCATGATAATTGGTTTAGTAGTTTTGGCGTGAAAGCGTAAGAAACAAACTTACTTTATTCCCCTTTCCTACCCATCCTTTCCCCAAAATGTGGTGGTTCCGATAGCGGACTACTACATTATCCTCCCCTTCCATCTGTATCCTCTAGGTTGGCAACGCATCTACAATATCTCTGGTGGTGTAGATGTTCATGGGTAAATGTAACCACTCACCATCGGGTGGTACTTCAGCTCGTTTGCCATCCGTTATCCATAAAAAAAAAGCTTACATTCACATTTATAATATTAGTATGGATGTAGGTAATCTTTGCCTATTTTTTATAATGTATGTAAAAAAAATATTTGATTACTTTATTAGGCTTTGCTTTGCTCATCTCTTGTAATCCTATAGAATAGTTATAGCTAATGGCCAAAGTTTGTGAGGATGTATCTTTGTTACTCTCACAAAAACTACTGAACGAATTTCGATGAAACTTTGCAGTAATATGACTCAAATAGCAGAATGACATATAGGCTACAATTTATAAGGGTTTTGTGTAATTTTTTTTTTTTTTTTTTTTATTGATAACGGACGGCAAACGAGCAGAAGGACCACCTGATGGTAAGTGGTTACCTTCGCCCATAGACATCTACAACACCAGACATGTTGTAGATGCGTTGCCAACCTAGAGGATACTGATGGAAGGGGGGACAATGTAGTAGTCCACTATCAGAACCACCACATTTTGGGGAAAGGATGGGTGGGAAAGGGGAAAATCTGGCTTACATGCCATCGAACCGGAACACATCATTAGATATTTGACCATAATATAACGATAAGTATATATTTATGTAAAACATACAACGAAGTTTCGCATTTTATAAAATAAGATGTCTAAGAGCTTTTTAAAATATAAAAAAAATCGATAGATTACATAATATTTGGTTTTTTAGTATATAGAAGTATTTTTATTAAGTTACTATTAGAATAATGTATTATAGTAAATTATTTATCATACAACGCCTGTCGTGGCGCAGAGGTACAAGTATGCGACTGTAAATTCGACAGGTTGTGGATACGATTTCCACTCCAGGAAATGTAAAAGCTTAGTATTTTTATTTCCTGGGCTTGATAACAAGGCAAAGCGCGACGTTGAGTTGTGCTACTCAGCACGCAATGCCTCAATTCGGTGGAAAGTGGGGAACGAAGTGTCTCAGCACTAGATTCTCAAGTTCCCTCTGCCTACCCTGCTATATGTGGGATACAGCGTGAAGTTATAAAAAAATAAATAAATAAAAAATAATGAACTGATTATAGTTCTAGACAGGCAGAGATCTTTTTGTATATTGGATCACGAGCTCATCCCCGTAATGAAAACAATATACCAAAATACTTTCATATTAAAGTAATTTCCTTAAATGTATATTACGCTTAGCTTGTAACATAATAGTGTAAAACGAATTATTGTAAATAAACTAAATTATTATTCCACATATGTTTCGTTTCTTTTACTTCCTCTCCGTTTCAGCTTTTTTGTAGACTTCCGGTTTTTTATAGCAGAGTAGGCAGAGGGAACCTAGTGTTGAGACACTCCGTTCCTCAGTTTCCACAGCGTGCGACTGCAAAGGCGGCAAGTTGTGGGTCTGATCCCCACCTCAGGAAATGTAGTACTTTCATTTCCTGGGTCTGGTAACGAGGAGTCATTGAGTTCTGCCACTCAGCACGCAATCCGGCGGAAATTGAGAACGAAATTGCTAAAAGAGAACGGAGTGTCTTAACACTAGGTTCACAGGTTCCCTTTGTCTACTCTGCTATATGCAGGATACAGCGTAAAGCTAAAAAAAATAATAACTCTTACTAAATACTCAAAATTATTCATAAATTAATGTAAAAATAAACCAATTGTAAATAATTTCTCTTTTCAATATACTTACAATATTTGTTGTTATCCTACTAATACTATAAATGCAAATTTTAAAGTAGATAGCTATATTCTATACATCAGGATGACACATAGGCTAATATTTATTAAAATTTTGTGTGATATGGCCATAATACAACAATAATTATCTGGTATGTTCATTAATAATTTTATTATTATTATTATTTAATACTTTATTACACCAACAAAAATATAAATACACAATGAAATTAAACAAAGACAAGAAGAGAAAACAGTTTAGTGCAAAGGCGGCGTTATCACCACAGGTGATCTCTTCCAGGCAACCCCACTAAAAGTTAGAACAGAATACAAAAAGATATGGATTTTAAAATGTATTATTAAAATTATTTACTTAGTTTCACACTTTATTCCTTGAGGGATATTCAGAGAGATGTCAAAGAAAAAATACTACATACATACATAGCTTCACGCTGCATCCCGCATATAGCAGGGTAGGCAGAGGGACCCTAGTGTTAAGACCCTCCGTTCCCCACTTTCCGCCGAATTGAGGCATTGCGTGCTGTGTGGCGGAACTCAACGCCGCGTTTTGCCTTATTACCAAACTCAGAAAATGAAAAGTTCCATTTCCTGGGGTGGGAATCGAACCTACAACCTGTAGCGTTTAGAGTCGCATGCTTGTGACTTTACGCACGCTTAGATAGGCGTCGAAAAAATACTAAATTCACAATTATTAAAATGTATATTTTTTTATTATTCTGACTTTCATCAGTATGGTAAAATAATTCAAAAATATAATCTTTATATATGAAAATGAATGTTTGTCTGTATGTCCTTTATAGAATCGTGAACAATGCATTTGATCATGTGATGATCTTTAGCAGGTTTCTGAGTGGGTACGACTAATTTTCGACAGATGGCGCCACACATTTTTTTCGAAATTAACAAAATCATTAAAATGACTCAAAATAATTTGAATATTTCTATGTAATATCTTTCCTTAAAATTTATTTTGGGTGGACGCGCGCAGGATACAGCATTTTTCTTTTCAAAGTTTTCTATAAATTACAGTGTCCTCTTCATACAAGGTAGTGAAATAATTATAAAGAAGTACAACCAAGGTTCAATCAAGGTTCTTTCGCTTATCGAAAGATGGCGCTTTTTCCAACTTAATGTGAAGAAATACTTCCTAACTTACTTTATAAATGGCAAAATATATTCTATTGACATTAACTTGTGTCCCCGGTGACGCGTTAACAACACGTTGTCTTTAGCAATGTATGTCTCTTTATATAAACATGCATTTTAAACCATAGTCTGTGTAACATTTATTTTGTTAATTTAATATAATTTTTAATTAGAGAAGGAATGCAAAATGCTAATATTTTATAGAAAATGTTAGCATTTTGCATTCCTTCTCTATCAAATTTCACGCTCCTTCAAAAAACAAGTAAAACCTAGTGAAAAGTATTAAAATAACATACAAATAGAATTTAATGATAAAACTTAATGTTAAAAACACTTGAATAATGTTAAAAACATTTTTGATTTGTCAGCTTATTTAAGCACGATTTTACAGCGAGCGATACTAGAGCGAGACTAGAGCGACACTAGAGTGACACTAGAGAGACACTAGAGCGACACTTGAGCGACACTAGAACGATAGTAAGTATTATGATTATTCCTCCAAACGGGACTTGAACCCACAACCTATCCCTTTAACAGTTATTGCACCACGATGTGTGATATAAAAGCTAATATTCGTTCAGTTACGTATTGCTAATCAATGCTTTATTTTTAAAAAATTGAGACAGTCTGCAGTTATTCTGTCCTAAAAACAGTCTACCATGCTCTATGTCAGTCTCTTCTTACATATTGTATTTCTGTTTGGGGTGGAGCTCCAAGACTAAATTTTCTTTCAACTGGAACGGGCTGGGGGCTGTCCTCAAGGTGTAATCTATAAACACTTCAGATATTCAACTTCTCAGTTATACATTGACTGCAAAGGTTTTGGCATGAGTGGGGGCAACTCTTTGTTCTGCAAGCTATACTTCAGTACATAAAGAAATAAAATACCAAAGAAAATGCTAAGTCTCGTCCTTTTATAATGTTGTCCCACATACAAATGCAAAGCTGCTACTGCCCAAAGACATTATCGTTCTATCGGAAGTCATCTTTATAATAAAATTAATAAAATTTTGCAACATATTCCTCTGTCTAGGTATCTATGCAAGGCACAAGTGGTTATGTTCCTACAAGCACAGGCTTACGAGGAAACAGAGGTTTTTATTAAAATGGCTATTTTTGCATAACTCCGGATTAATTTTTTTTTGTCTTGATTTTTCTTTTTTTATTTCTTTGCATTTAAATTTTTATATAATATATATATCAAGGCACAAGTGTACCGACAGGTTCTTAAAATTGTAAGAGCGCTGGAACCCATAACCTAGAGTTAAATCTTATAATGGGTACCAGAGTTTATAAACATATCAGTGTCAAAAAAATAAATAAATAAATAAAAAGTGAGAAGATCATATTATGTATCTGGTTACTGTATAACTTTCTTTTGGTCCAATAAAGATATTATTATTATTATATTATTATTCACTCCAAACGGGACTTGAACCCACAACCAGTCCCTTTAACAGTTATTGCACCACGATGTGTGATATAAAAGCTAATACATATTTAATCAAAGCAAAGTATTGTACATATAAGATTGTGTAAACCAATCAACACGCTTCGTCTCGTTATTTCGCAAATACTAACGAAATTGGACGCTGTCGTTCCTCTAAAATACTTTTATATCTTAAGCTAAGGCTGCTTTCATAATAATATTTTATCTCTCCAGACGTGAATAGGTTGATAAGTAGACTTGCATATATTGTAGCAGAAGGAACCTGAGAACTTGTTGTCAACTTGTTGGCAAGACACTCCGTTCTATCAATATTTCCGTTCCCCACTTTCCGCCGAGTTAAGGCATTACGTGCTAAGTGGCGGAACTCAACGCCGCACTTTGCCTCCCCGCTGTATTCACGCTGTATCCCCGCATCCGCTCCCCGCTGAGAACTTAATGTTAAAACACTCCTTTCTGTTCCCTACTTTTCGCCGTATTGCGTGCTGGGTGGCGGAACTCAACGCAGCGCTTTGTTTTGTTACCAAACTCAAGAAATGAAAATACTAAACTTTTACATTTCCTGGAATAGGAATCGAATCCACAACCTGCCGCGTTTTCAGTCGCACGTTTGTGCCTTTGCGCTATGACGGGAGTTTAACGAAAATTAGCTTAACATTCTAATTTCACAATTTCGTTTTAGTTAAAATATAATTTTTTAAAATATATTAAATATTTCAAATTTGCAAAAAAAATGCAAAGAACTAATATATTACTAGAATTTCCTTTTATTTTGCATCTTCATGCTTTATTCTACAACATATATCAATAGAGAATCTAGTGTCAAGACACTCCGATGTCCACGTTCCGAGGGAATTCAAGACATTGCGTATTAAGCGGCGGAACTTAACGCCGAAATATTCTAACATCCTCATAAATATTATTCTTGTACTGTGAATATGCCCTTGACATGACATCATTTGAGTAGAATTAGTGTTGCCTTGCGTCTTATATGACCAATAAAACGTATATAAAATAACTATAGTACGAGTATTTGTTGAAGCTTTTTATAGCGATTCATGTTATGTAGGTATATATAAAATAATGTCCCGAATTCGGGAGTAAAACGGTGAACGGAGTATTTAGACACTAGGATCACTCTGATAAGACAAGATAAAAAGATATTTATCCAAAAAATATTTTACAAATGGAGCAGCCGAGACTTCCCAGTAAGTAGTCAAAGACACTTGTGTTGGGAATGTCTCGCTTCTCCGATGGCTTAACAATAACATAATACATAACTATAACATGTTGGCTTAACAATACTTAATAGTAACGTGTGTGTGTGTGTGCGTGCGTGCGTGTTTGCGTGCGTGCGTGCGTGCGTGCGTTAGCTTTCTTTTCTTCTCTTTGCGTAGCCTGTTATGCGTGATAAAGCGTGAAATTGCATTTTTTTGTATGAAACTGTTATAATAGTTTTAGAATACGCGAGATAGTTATGCTACCTTCTCAATGAAAATACTTCATTTCCTGGAATGGGAATCGAACCCACAACCTGTCGCGTTTACGTTCCGAGTGTATCGTCTATACAAAAGTGATATAATAAATGACATTTTGAAACTTCCTATCTTAATATCAGTTTAATATCTTATTAGAGAATCTTAAAACTTTATTCATTCATTTGAGAGAAAATTTTGTGAAGCTGTTTTGTATGAAATTTTGTGATACTTCCTATATCCTGTATTACTTCGTCATTTGCAAAGTTATATTCAATATTTTAGTATCTAATTAGCTTCCTGGTTTTTGCCATATAACAGGTCAGTCATGTCAGTCAGAGAGAGAGGAGAACCTAGTGTCAAGACACTCCGTTCGTGAAATCGAGAAAACACGTGTAGAGTAACGGAACTCAACATCGCGCTTTGCAAATATATATTATTTTTGTTTTTCTTTAGTTGCACGCTGTATCCCGCATATTGCAGGGTAGGCAGAGAACCTAATGCTAAGATACTCTGTTCTCTTTTTAACATATCTGGTCCCCATTGCAAATATAATCATTTCACGTAAATGGAAATCGAACCCACAATCAATGCCGCTTACAGTCAGATATTGTTTCACTGCATCTACTAATATGGATAGTTATATATTGTTTACTATAGAATAACTGAAATATATGGCCTGTCGTAGCGCAGAGGTACAAGCGTGTGACTGTAAACTCAAAAGGCTGTGGGTTCGATTTCGAATATTAAATAACATATAGTAATTACATTTCCTTGCTCTGGTAACAAGGCAAAGCGCGGCGTTCAGTTCCGCACTCAGCACGCAGTGCCTTAATTTCGGCGGAGAGTGGGCAACGGAAATGTTAAAAGAGAACGGAGTGTCTTAACACTAGGTTCTCTGGTTCCCTCTGCCTTCCCTACTATGTGCGGGATTCAGCGTGAAGCTAAAAAACGTAAATAATTGATGAGGTTCATCGACTTTACAATTATAGTTAATTGAATTCAATTAACTTCATTCACTGAATAACGAGCTTTTGTATCTATGAAAATAATTATAGCCAAGTTTCAAGTTAAGCATTTCTTGAATAAGATTTGATTACAACAAAGTTTATTAACCGACTTTCAAAATAGAGGAGTTTCTCAATTCGATTCTATTTTTTTATAAATTACCGCATAATTTTTGAGTGCAGTCACTCATATATGAAATATCTCGATATCAGGCCAGAAATGGAAAACTCTGACTATCACATATAACGCGGTTTCCACCGCTTTACCTTTAGTAAATGACAATAAAATGTGTGGAACAATTTGGGAGCGAAATTTTTACAACAAATACAAGTATGAGACCTCAAAAAAAGAAAGTCACCAGAAAAAAATTAGGTTTAAAATTTCAAAAAAGCAAGCTCTGATACAACACCACCTAAAAAAAAAGGTCTTTTTCTAAATTCGATAGTGAAATTACCAATTAACGTTACTATACCGGCTTACTTAAATATTCCGGCTTCCATTAATATCTGTACCGACTTCCCTAAATGTATACCGGCTTCTCTAAATTTACGGGCTTACCTTATTAAAATTTTTACCCTTCGCCACTGCTGACTATATAAGTCTATCTATATAGCTAAGTCTATTCGCCAATCCATCAATATGAGGTCCGCACTATAGTTCGAAGTTAATGGAGATA
This sequence comes from Philaethria dido, assembly GCA_033558755.1. Classification (NCBI taxonomy): domain Eukaryota; kingdom Metazoa; phylum Arthropoda; class Insecta; order Lepidoptera; family Nymphalidae; genus Philaethria; species Philaethria dido. The sequence goes on along the minus strand of JAKGSA010001742.1, from coordinate 2,567 downwards.
ACGAGAAATAACGTAGAATTGTTGATTCCACAGCTTCACCATTCAGTACATTGGTCATAACAGTTTTTGTATTAGGCGTTCTAAAAATCATGCACTTAGTTTATTTTTTATTGAATAGAAAATTATTAGCACTAACCCAATGTACTATTCTTGAGAGAGCATTGTTTATATCGTCATAAACATTTGGTCGCCTTTTCATTTTAAATATTAAAGAGCTATTTTCAGCAAACAATACTATATCATGGCTCTTTCCGACAAGATATTGCATTGCTTACAAGCACAATTCGTCGAACACAAATTTTAGAAACACACACACACACATACACTCATACACGCACATACACTCACACACACACATACATATACATATACACATACACACAAATACTTACAGAGATACACATACACACACAAATCGAAAACAAATTTCAAATATCTATATAACGACGTCCTATACTTCCCAGGGTCTACCTGAGACCCAATTCGATTAAAATAGTTTCATTCTTTTAACTATCAACTTCATTCAATGCAATTGTAAGACTCTATTTGAGTGTTCAAAACCCATATAGAAACAAGATTGCGTTAGCTTAACCGTTAAACCGGAAATGTCACCGCCATACAGTTTGAAGTTTTCCTTTGACGTTAAAACGGAAATGTGGTTTCGTTAGTCACACACGTACCTATGTTTATGGATAAAGTTGGTAATATTACTCTAATTACATTTAAATCAGGTACCTTTTATTCGAAGTAATAAATTAGTAATAATTAGTCCAGGCTTATAAGCTATAAACGTGACAGATTATAGGTTTGATTCTCTAGGATTTTTTTTTAGCTTCACGCTCTATCCTGCATATAGCAGGGTAGACAGAGGGAATCTGAGAACCTAGTGTTAAGACACTCCGTTCCCCACTTTCCGTCGAATTTATAAAATAAATTTGCTACTAGCAATTACTTTTTACTATTACATTGAACGATTAATTCATTCATCAAGGCATTTCGTGTCAGTTAAGACATTGATTGATAGGAAATTAAAAATTACAGCTTCATGCTTTATCAAGCATAGCAGGATAGTCAGAGTAAGCCTAGTGTCAAGACACTCCGTTCACCGTTTTCTGTTTGAATTAGAGACATTGAGTGTTGAGTGGCGGAACTGAACGAATAGAATAGAATAGAATAATCTTTATTGCAGACACAATAAAATATAAAAGAAGAGGAAACAATAATATGAACTCATGTGTCTGTATGCAAAGGCGGTCTTATTGCTTTAAGCAATCTCTTACAGACAACCTTCGTTAAGTATAGGGACAAATGAAAAGAGGAAAAGGGAATAACGCTAGTGCAATTTAAATAAAAAAAAATAAAATAAAATAATAATAATAATAAATAAATAAATAAATATAATTATAGTAGGCTATATACCATATATAAATATGTATATATACTCACATATATATATATATATATATATATCCACACATATCAATACATATACACATACATACATACATACACACCTACATACATATACTTATATACGTACATACGTAACACAATATATATAATACATAACCGGATAAGGACACATTAATGCTCTAAATTAAATAAGTACTCTTTAAGACGACTTTTAAAGAACGAACGAACTGAAAATATTAAAAATATATATCTCTCGTGTAGGATATGAACTTATAACAGATCATTTTTACAGTCAAATGCTGTCTCACTGCACCACGATGGCCTCCACTGTGATAAATTACGTATTATTTTACATTTATTTATTTTTTGTAAGCAGAGGAAACCAGAGAACCTAGTGTTAAGACACTTTTTTCTCTTTTTACATACATGCACACATACATAGCTCCACGCTGTATCCCGCATATCATATATCAAGGTAGGCAGAGGGAACTTAGTGTTAAGACACTCCGTTCCCCACTTTCCGCCGAATTGAGTATTTGATGCTAAACTTTTATATTTCCTGGAGTAGGAATCGAACCAACAACCTGTAGCGTTTACAGTCGCACGCTTGTGCCTCTGCGCCATGATAGGCATTTTCTATTTTTAACACATTCGTTCCCCACTTTTATTGCATGTTGTGTGAAACTCAATGCCGCGCTTCACCTTGTTACCAGAGCGAGGAAATGAAAATATTTAATATAATTTAATATATTTTCATCTCCTGCGACGGGATTCGAACCCCCAGCCCGTCGCGCTTATATTGGTACGCTTGTTGCTTCTGTACCACGACAGGCCCCGTATTATTTTACACTAAAATCACAAAATAAATAGGTATTAATAATAAATATTTTAACAAATGCCTGTGGCTAGTATTAATTAAAATTCATTTAAATAGAATAAATTAAAATTCGCTTAACATTCAATGGCTCTCGTAGTCGCTTAGAAATGGATTTTTTTGACCTTGTCGATGTAATCAAGAGCGAGAAAAAATTCTAATATTTGAAATAAAATATCCCAAACACATTTCTTCCTAATGTCTTTAGTTTTCGTTTTATATGAGTGTTACAGCATATATATATTTTACTATTTCACGCTGTATCCTGCACATAGCAGGA
>JAKGSA010001741.1:349-40560 GCA_033558755.1 Philaethria dido | reverse complement strand
AAAAAAATGCTAAATATTTATTTGTTATTTATAATCAGCCTATGTATACAATATTATATTTGTATTCTTAATAGTGTTTGGCTGGCTGTAATTTACATTATAATAAGGTATAGCAGTAGGATAATATCTGATAATGTGCAATGGTTACAGATTCAAGCCTCATTCAGGGGTGGGATATATAATGGTATATAATGATTTTAATTTCCCCCATTGGTAGGACAGAGTGATGTTGAGTTACACTTATCGACACACAATATTTTAAATTCAGGTGGAAAAACAATAACTGTATAGGTTGATTAAGTTAATTTATTATAAAAAAATAAATACTTTCAGGAACGCAACCTCCTCTCTCTTAGATGTCTATCAATAATCTTACGACACGAAATTGGAGATCAAAAACGAAGTGAATCTGCAGCGGCAATATTAAAAAGTGTAGAATTAGCAAAAGAAGCAGTGGGTCAGGATATAAAAGACGGCATATCTTGGACCGTGTTGGGAAATGCCTATTTATGTCAATATTTTATGGTGTCGCAGGACCCAGCTACTTTGAAGTTATGTTTAAGTGCATATAAGCAAGCTTGGACAGACCCTATAGCTAAAGGACAACCTGATCTGTACTATAACAAAGGAATTGTAAGTACAGTAATATTTGTTAGTATATATTGTGTTGTCAACGCCTGTCATGGCGCAGAGGCACAAGCGTGCGACTGCAAACCCGATGGGTTGTGGGTTCGATACCCACTCCAGGAAATGGAATTTTCCATTTCCTGGGTTTGGTAATAAGATAAAGCGCGGTGTTGAGTTTCGCCACTCAGCATGCAATACCTCAAATCTAGGGGAAGTGGGAAACGCCCACTTTCCACCTATTTGAGTGTCATACCAATAGGTTCCCTCTGCCTACCATGCTATATATGAGATACAGCGTGAAGCTATGTATGTATGTTTATATGTGCCTTGGTAAGACAAAGTGCAGTATTAAGTTTCGCCACTTAACACAAAATGGAGTGAAGTGATGTCTTGACGCTAGGATCATTCTGATTAACTCACTATTTAAGATAAATTATGGAACAACAGTTGGTATATTATTTATTATATAGATAATTTTAACATCTGGACTTGTATGGGTCTTGTGATTATTCATTGATTAATAGATATCATGACTAGGGGAATAATTGGCTGAATTTATAAAATACAATTTATGAAAAAAATATATATAAGGCATTGTCTTAATACTTAAAAATTTCACTTCATTTCAAATAAATACTGATACAATAGTAAATTATAACTAAAAGTTGTTTGTTTGTTGCAAAAATATGTCCAACATCTCAGAATAGAAAACATTCATGTTGAGTATTGATTTTCTTGCACTTCATGCATTTTATATGCATATCACAAATCAATATCAGTCCAAGACTGGCCTTTGAATTATGTATGTATTAGGCAATGCTTCAACTTTATTTATTTATTTGTGTTTGAGAACTTTGTCTAAATATATATATGTGTATATATTTACTTCACGCTGTATCCTGCATATAGCAGGGTAGGCAGAGGGAATCTGAGAACCTAGAACACTCCGGTCTCTTACAAGAATTCCGTTCCTCACTTTCCGCCGAATTGAGGCATTGCATGCTGAGTGGCGGAACTCAACGCCGCGCTTTGTCTTGTCACCAAACCCAGGAAATGAAAAATTCCATTCCCTGGAGTGGGAATCGAACCCACAACCTGTCGCGTTTACAGTCGAACGCTTTTGCTTCTGCGCCACGACAGGCGTCGAATCCTGAATTAATTATTTCATATATATTAAAAATTTTTATATATATTAAAAATTAATAAATAAGTAAATATAAAAATTTAAGAATTCAGTCTATTTTTATAATTGTTTAGCTATTTTATCCAATACCCAAGTTTCATAATCAAATTGAATTGCTTTCTTGCAAATGAAAAAAATAAATAACGTGGATACTAAAAAATGTAGACTACTGGTGATATTATTTTAGTTTATTTCTTTATTTCAATTATTTATTTATCTCATATCTATCATAGCTCAGTGGTAAATCATTTGACTGTAAACACGTATAGTTATGGATTTCCCCTCAGATAAATGGAACATTTTCTCTCTGTTAAGACAAAGCCTGGCATTGAGTTTCGTCACTCAAAACGTTATGACGGGTTTAGACACTGCGTTCTCTAAAACTTGGTTATATACAAATAACTAGGGATGAGACCGATATATCAAAACGTAACTAAATACGATTTTGACTCTTATGTCATATCATATCGATATCTAAATGATCATATCCGATATTAAATAACTACACACAAAACGTAACGACAACTCGACGATGAGATATGAAAACTAAATTGTAACGAAAACTAAATTATCGCAACGCAAACTCGATATCTGAAAATGAATATGATATCGGATATGAAAACTTCATATCCGATATGTAACCGTTACAGCTAAAAAACGAAAGCGCCCATGTCTACAAATAACAAAAAAAGGCAAATTTAGATTACCAGTTATATTATTTTCATTCATTTAGGCATTAAAATATGAAGAATATTACTCGGAGGCACTAGAGATGTTCGAGCACGCGTGCCGCCTCGACCCCGAGTGGTCGCCGCCGCGCTCCGAGCGCGCCGACCTCGCGCACTTCCTGCAGGAGGCCACCAAGCTGGTGCGCACGAGAGGCAAGCTTAAAGCTAAGAGGCTGAATAATATGATACAGGTTGGTTAATTAATTGCTAGATAAGTAGATTAATATCAATATAGAGGCCCAGCTGATGCGTAACCAACGGATTTCCTTAGCAACGTGTGTGCCATTTTATGCAAACGTGTATGTAATATCCGAACAATTAAGAGGGTACAAGGTTTTTCTTTCACATTTTAACATTTAGATTATTGTTTTAATTTTGTTGCATTAATATTTTCATGGCACTATGGTAAAAATATTTTCTGTTACCTTGCGGCGTTGAGTTCCGCCATGCGATACAAAGTATCTTGAAAATAGGGTGAAAGATTGGAAAGGAAAGATGATTAATAATTAATTTCCCAGTTTATTTTTTAAATTATTTTCCCTTTGTCTCGCCACACCGCCACTAAATGCAAGGTCTCTCTTAAACATGCTCGAACAGTGGAGAATGAGGTGTCATAACGCTAGGTTTTCTTTTCATTGTCATATTGTAAGATTATGTTATCTACCACAATCTTACAATATGTCAAAGCGCGGCGTTGAGTTCCGCTACTCAGCACGCAATGCCTCAATTCGGAGGAAAGTGGGGAACGTAGTGTCTTAATACTCGGAGAGCGCTTGGACTGTTTCCACGAGGCGCGGGTTCGAGTCTCGCCGGGCTTAAAATTTTTGCGATCAATGTTTTCTAAAAATGTTTTGTGTATGCTAAGAAGTATCTTCTCTTACATTTCAGTCAATAGACCCAAAAATGCTAGGTGAATACGGACCGGGCATGTTTCATACATTCGGAGCACGAAGAAACGTAGTTCTAGAGCACGTCACCATCGGCTCACTGCAGGAAGGCCCTAATGAAGGCAAAGTCATATTGGGCAGGGTCGTGGGTTCGATACACAATGAGAATGCTGTACCTTTGTGAGTATTGCTGTTTAATTTTTTTTATGGTAATGATTATTTATTACTTGGTTGAACAAAAGCTGAAAAAGTGAATTCATATAGATTAATCATTAAATAAATGTTCCTTAATTAAACTTGCAATATTTTTGTCCCATTTAGTTATATATGGAATTTTACAATATTTATATCTATAAAATATATACATACACAAACACACGGGGATTTTATGTTTTGTTTTTCTAAAGAAATTCTTAAACAAGTTGTTGGTGTAGCTATGCTTAAAATTAAGTCGGTGGAAAACTGCTACTGGCTTTGTAAAAAGATTTTTTCTTTGCTAAGTCAAGTTTACTTGAGAAATAAATAAGTTATTTCTATATTCCCTTTTTGTAATGGAAAAGAAAAACAAAAGTTTGAATCATCTGCGAATAATTAGATCCAATACCTGATATTTTATCGACTTTCTATTCAAATATTTTTTTTATACAATATTTTATTAAATATATTCAACATACATACATAGCTTCACGCTGTATTCCGCATATAGCAGGGTAGACAGAGGGAACCTAGTGTTAAGACACTCCGTTTCCCTCTTTCCGCTGAGTTCAATAAATGTCGAATATTCATACATATGTTTTATGTAAACAAATAACAATTGGTGTTGCAGTATGTTCGCCATAATCGACGCGAGCATGTCGGTGGTGTGCGTGACGGTGTACAACTGGGCGGGCGGGCGCGGCGTCATCATCGGCGACGCGGTGGCGGTGCCCGCGCCCGCGCTGGCGGCGCGCCGCTCCACTACCGACATTGCGGTCAGTGGGAGCTTATTTTATTAACCCCACCCTGTATACCGCAAATGCAATAGAACCTAGTGTTAAAACACCATTCTCTAAACATTTTCATTCCTCACATTCTGCCGAATTGAAGCATTGCGTGCTAAATGACGAAACTCAATTGCGCATTGTTACCAGAGCGTCTAAATGAAAATTTTAAATATTATTTAATATTTTCATTTCCTGGAGTGGAAATCGAACCCACAACCTATCGCATTTACAGTGTCTGCGCCACTACTAGTGCTAAATAAATAAATAAATAATTTTATTATTACATTTTATTTACCCAAAGCTAGAACTAAATATGCTTGCAATAACTTCTTATATTGTTCTTGTAAACGTCATAAAGACATTTTCAATAACTTTGACATGAATAATCTTACTTAGAATCGCCGCTACAAGATGGCGGACACGCCATTTTGTAGCGGCGGCTATCTTTTATTTCTAATATAATAACGAATAGAAAAGCAATGATCGCTATTATAATACTAAATACACGTGACATTGGCGAAATGATTAGTGCTCAACTAGCACGCTCGAAACGCCATATGATAAGAACCGAACCGATAATCTTACTTTCAATAAATTCAAAGCTGCAATTAATGGTATTAATATTTAATAACCATAATACTATTTATTATTATTTTAATAATTGTTTCTAAATTCTATTTAAAAAAATGTTCTGTATTTGTTGTAATTTCAATTTTTAATTTTTTGCATGCAATGAGGCACGAGCGTGCGACTGTAAACGCGACAGGTGGCGGGTTCGATTCCCACTCCAGAAAATGTTAGTATTTTAATTTCCTGGGGTTTGTAACAAGGTTAAAGCGTGGCGTTGAGTTCCGCCACTCAACACGGCGGAAACTGGGAAACGGAATTGTTATAAGAGAACGGAGTGTCTTAACACTAGGTTCTCAGGTTCCCTCTGCCTACCCCACTATACGCGGGATACAGCGTGAAGTTAAAAAAAAAAAAATACATGTCCATATAATTTTGTTTTATAATTCTGTGGGGACTTAATTGGTGTCTGTACAATTTTATTTTTGTTTTTTTTTGTTTTGTGTATTAATATACTGTTTGTCTCTCCTAATAAATAAATAAATAAATCTGAATTATAATTGTTACAGCAATTCGAGTTTAAATCGATTCGCGTGAACACTCCCCTGTCCCTCCTCGTGAACGGTAAGCGTGTTTCACGCGCGCAGTACGCGAGCACGCGCGTGTCCAGCACGTACGAGATACACTGACGCAGGCGACGGTTTTATGTACATTGACTTCAAAGTTAATGTGAATTAAAAAAGTTAATTGGTGTTTATGAGCGCGGTAGCGGACCTTCTATTTAGTACTATGCGGACTTCTACTTAACTTAGCTTGCTGATACTAGTGCGGTATTAATGCTTAAAAGTTAATTGTTGTTTGTGGATACAACTATATGGATGATATCCAATTTAGTATTATGTGGCTCTATTGTTAGTTAAGCATTAATTTCGTTGATGATTTTATGTTCATTGTCTTTCTATTTATTACTGTGTGGAGTTAATGTGAATTAAATCGCTAATTGTGGTTTCAGAGTGAAAATTATACTATGTGCGCGTAATAGTGTGTGCGTTTAATGGTAGTTAAGCGTTAAATACGCTTTCGATTTTATGTTAATTGACTTTCTTTTTAGAGTACCATGCACTTAATGTTGGTTAAAAGTTAATTGGAGTTTGTGAGTGCGGTAACTATAAGGAATGATATTCCCATTTAGTACCATGTGGACTTCTAATGTTAGCTTAAAGTTAATTATTGTTTTTCTCAGAGTGGGATTGTGTTGTATAGGATAGTAGTGGAAAACTATACTTGTTCTGATCATGAAAATTGTTGGTTTTTAATATAATGAAATTTGTAATATATGGGCTTTATTGTACTAATATGAAATTATAATTGATTTAATGCTTAGAATTGTTCTCGGGCTTGTTTTAATAAAAGTAACATTTAAAAATTATATAGAAACATAAAAAATTTAATTGTGAAGATATCATTCAAAACCGTCGATTATAATATATCCAAATATAATTCAATTCAAATGGAATGTAGTATTTGAAATGGAATGGAATTAGTATATATATATATATATATATATATATATATATATATACATATATAAGATGCTAGAGTTATATATAAAGAAGAGTTAGAAAGATATATATATATATATATATATATATATATATATATATATATATATATATATATATATATATATATATATATATATATATATATATATATATATATACACAGGGTGTGAATGTTCATCTTACATTTAGGTCCACCACATGTAGAGTACAATACTACAAAACCATACACTTAATATCAATCAAGGCATGTCTACGGTTTAGGTGCAGACTAGTATTTTCGATTCCTGATTTTTAACCTGTTCTGTATTACGCACCGATGACGGTATTATCTAGCAGTACTAAAATACTTCATTATACGTTGCCGATCTTTCTATTTTTCATTCATAAAAATATTCTTGACAGATATCTCTTTCTTCACACGCACGTGTCTTTGTTTATAAACAATCACATTACTATGAAGAGGATTTAGGCGGGGTTTTCGATAGTCATATTAGTTATCTCAGTTCCTATTAAATTATTTAAAAAAAACAACTAACGTTACCACAGCTCTTAAAACTTACTTAAAATTATAAGCGATAATAGTAATCACAGATTGATTTCTATTCATTTTGTATTCTCAATGTTAGAAACACGTTTTACTTACAGTTTTTAACATAAATATTCTGCTCTATTAATATTCTTCTTACACAAATAGTCCATAAACTAAGTTTCCAGATTCTGTGTTTTGCTTTTTAACACTACAATAGTGTATAAAGTAATATCCACTCTATAATTCACTTGACAATAATTATAACTCATACACATCACGTATCAGTAAGTTAACCCTCAGAAATTTTGTAACAGTAATAATAATTTTGACTAACACAAACTATGAAATTGAACAAAATAATGTAAATAAGCAAAACCCTAACTTGCTAGCAATTTAGTGGTGTTAATTATAATTATTATTGTTTCAAATGTAAGTACGGCAATAAATGTACTTTTTTTTTATTTTTTGTATGTTTTGTGTTCTCATGTAAGTGATATATGTATGTCTTAATGAAAATAAATGTTTAAACCTTATATATGTTAGTATTGAATAAAAGAAAGTTAATTTGAAAATGGCCTAAAATTATTATTTGATAGACGTGAAAAATCAATCAATTAAATTATTTTTTAAATTAAGTAATAAAATTCAATATATTATATATATTCTTATAAGTATTAGAATTTATTTGTAATTTGTGTATATCATTTTCACTTCACGCTGTATCCCGCATATAGCAGGGTAGGCAGAGGGAACCAGAGAACCTAGCGTTAAGACACTCCATTCTCTTTAAACAATTCCGTTCCCCACTTTCCGCCGAATTGAGGCATTGCGTGTTGAGTGGCGGAAGTCAACGCCAATTTGCCTTGTTACCAAACCCAAGAAATGAAAATACTAAATTTTACATTTCCTGGAGTGGGAATCGAACCCACAACCTGTCGTGTTTACAGTCGCACGCTTGTGCCTCTGCGCCACGACAGGCGTTCTTTTTTTATAGATATTAAGTTACTTCAGCACAATTTTCTTTGCATTTTAATATAATAACAGGATTTTTAGGTCATTTAAAATGTTACTATTGAAGCATTATTTTTTACAATAAATTGTATGTTTTTGTATAAAAATTAAATGTGTGTAATTATTATTGTAGATTATAACTAATATGTCATTTTAAAAAAAGTTTTTTTTTTTTTTAACTTCACGCTGTATCCCGCACATAGCAGAGTAGGCAAAGGAAACCTAGTGTTAAGACACTCCCTTCTCTTACAACAATTTCGCTCCCCACTTACTTTTAAAAAAGTAATAACTTATATAAAGAAGTACTTTAGAATTGTGTTGTTTGATTATATTATATAATAGTAAAGAAATTTTCTGGAACTTTTTATGTGCAATAGATTTTGATGTCCTATGAAATATTGCTAGTACATAATTGATAAATTCATACATTTGCAAATACTCTTCTTTTAATATCTATATAACAAAATAAATGTCTTTTAAAATAAGTTTTTAAACTAAATTATACGTGTATATTAGCAATATTTATAAATATATTTTAGATTTAGACTTACATACTATTACTTACTTTAGTATACTTACTATAATCAGTCAGTCAACTCAAAGTCAAGCAAGTATGACTGACTAATGTTTACTCTGTCAGTCAAATTTTATCTTTATCATAACACTAGCAATTGTCCCATACCTGTTTATGAAGCATTTTCTATATAAATTTGTATAAATATTTATATTGTAGTGACGGGGACAGGGTGTGTTAGGAATATATATATATATATATATATATATATATATATATATATATATATATATATAAAATATATTTATTTAATATACTGGAATTGCTATTCTGTATACGCTTTTTACTAAATTTCTATAAAACAATTACATATATAAGTACTGATAGATAAACAATCATTTACTCATGTAAATTATTTTTTGGATAAAAAAGATTTGCTGCTCTGTTTTCTTAATTCTTAGAGGTTTTGTAATATACACAAATAAATTGTTATGAAGAAGAAGGGAATATGTCCATCAATACAATTATAATATTAACAAATAATATTTTCATATTATTAGACATCAAATACCGTTAAATAGATCAAAAAATATATATATGTATGTATGACATGGCTTTATAAGAGTATTATTTTTAAGAAAGTCACTGGTGGTGTCTTTTGTCCTACAAAGAGCAATGTAAGATTGGAAAATTAGATTTTCTTATTACTACTAACTGTGTTTGTAAATAATGGATACACTTTTCTTCGGTTTACAATAATTTTATGATTAAATTCATTTTTAAATAGTAAATATATATTTTTTATCTTAACGTGTATTAAATATCATAGTAATTTGAAATATTTTTTTAATGATTAACAATTATTTTTGAAATAAAACCTCTTTAGAATTGTTGTAATTTAAGACTCAATGTCAAAATAGGATTAACTTGGCGAGAGAATGAAAGAAATTTTAATTATATATTCTCAGTTCCTCTGTGTGATGAATTGTATCGTCCTAAAAATTAAACGTGTATATTTGTACTATATTCATCTCTCTCTCATAGGCTATCTTTCTGAAGCTTCATTTTTGCCGTATAGGAATTGCATATAAAAACTTATTTTATCACCTGTATCATGATTTTGGTAACCAATTTGCCTTTTCACGTAAAAAATTAATAAGCAGACCGTAAAATATACACATATTTTTTAAAGCAACTTTTAATTTTTTGATTTGTATTATTATCTATGAAATTCATTTTAAGTTAATATTAAATTAAGATCTCACAACTAACACTTTTATTTTTTATTTATAACCAAATTTGTTTTATATGATATATGGATAATTTAAATATTGTCTCTTATAACATATCGATAGTACGTAATAGTTGGTAAATAATATAAAAATGACATTTAAATAAGTACTCAGACAGCATTGGCGCCATCTGTCATCACAGATAAACAATATACGCCATCTTTGATTATGTGATAATAATAAATACTTTTTCTATGAGCACTTTTCTAACCGTAATAAATTTGTAAACATTGCACATTTAAAGTAATGGACATAACTACTATATGACGAGAATATATAAAGTAAATTGTAAGGTATATCCTTTTTTTATTTAAAAATAAATATATCACTGCTCTAATTCAAAACTACATTAGAGCTTGAATTGTAAATAAGTATGGCCTGAGTTCAATTAAAAAAAAAACGGTTGCGCTACTTATATATCTTAAATTGGAAATCAATGGGCTTTTAAGTATATATTTTTTATTCGGGGTTATGATTGTACTATTGCAAAAAAATATATTTTTATGTATTTTTGGATTTGTGGTACTTTGAAATTGAAGCAATGACATTTTAGATGATATGTGGTGTTTATTTTTATAGGTATAATGCGTTCACTATTTTTTTTTAGTAAAGAAGGCGTTTATTTCACTATTGCTTGATGAATTCTTGTAAATCACTATATATGATTCTGTCCTGCTATAGATGTCGAGTTAAATCGAGTTAACTCGAGTTGAAATTGGACGTAATTCGAGTAGAAATCGAGTTGACTCACTATTACATTTTTATATAAATTTCATTAATTATTATATATTTGTCCTCTCAGTCCCTCTGGTATAGAAATTAAAATTTATTTATAAGTGACTAATATTTATTTTTATAAATTAATATTGTCAATAAGTCAGAACTCACATTTTTTTATTGTATCTATCTAAAGATAATGTAAATTAAATAAAAAACTTTTCTCTCTTACATAGTTTTATTTAAAAATACTGGTTTTCTATAAAAATGAGGTGAATTATTTGGTATAAAATTTGTACTTGTTTATGAATTATCATAAGATTAATTCTCACTCCAGGAAATATTAGTATTTTCATTTCCTGGGTTTGGTAACAAGGCAAAGCGCGGCGTTGAGTTCCGCCACTCAGCACGCAATACCTCAATTCGGCGGAAAGTGGGGAACGGAATTGTTGTAAGAGAACGGAGTGTTGTAACACTAGGTTCTCAGGTCCCCTCTGCCTACCCTGCTATATGCGGGAGGGATACAGCGTAAAGTTAAAAAAAAAACAAAAAAAAATAAAATTAATAGGAATTTAATATCAATTAAACGCAGACTTAGAGTAGCATCACTCTTTATCTCGCATATCAGGCCAGAGAGTGTTAAAATCCATTCTCCAATTTTCCGCGAATGTTTCAACGTTGCGTGTTGAGTGGCGTAACTAAACGCCGCGCTTTGTCTTACCTGATCGGGAATATAAAAATATTTGAGTATTCTTTCCTCGATCGTTTTCCCACTGTACTACAATGGCCTCCAAACGAACACATATATACATGAATATAGTGTATTATTTACTTATTATTGTTATAAAAGAGATTCATTAAAAGCTTTGTGAAAGTTAAGATATTATTCGTTATATACAATAAAAAATCTACAACAAAAGTTTAAGATTAACAATGTGTAATATTATTATTATTATGTTTCAAAAATATTTTCACCGAATGTACAAAGTTATATTTTCACCTAAGACTAAATATAATTTATACAGATAATAGATAGCAATTGCATTATTTATTATTGTTATATATCGACGGTTAAGTGCCAATACCTCCTAAATTACATTTTTAATTAATATTTTTTTTTATATTTATTAGCATGTTTTAGTGAAATCTACTTAGTATATATTTATAGTTTTTTTTTTAACTTCACGCTGTAACCTGCATATAGCAGGGTAGGCAGAGAGAACCAGAGAACCTAGTGTTAAGACACTCCATTCTCTTTTAACAATTCCGTTCCCCACTTTCCGCCGAAATTTTTTTTATAGTTGCAACGGCATTAAAATAAAAATGTATAAATATCTCGCAACTAATCTATGTGCCTAAGAGCTTATACACACTATCGACTAGTCGCCGGCAATTTGGTCGTCGACGACTGTAACTTACTAGGGATGAGACCGATATAACAAAACGTAACTAAAAACGGTTTTCACTCTTATATCATATCATATCGATATCTAAATGATTATATCCGATATCAAATATCTACATACAAAACGTAACGACAACTCGATGATGAGATATGAAAACTAAATTGTAACGAAAACTAAATCATAACGAAAACTATCGAAATGCAAACTCGATATCTGAAAACGGATTTGATATTGGATATGAAAACTTCATATCTGATATGTAACCGTTACAGCTAAAAAACGATAACGCCCATGTCTATAACTTACTATAGTTTAAATGGGTGGTTACACACTTGGTTGTCAGTCGCCGTAAGTCGCGGACAACTCGACGACTCGGTCGCCGGCGACCAATAGAAGCATGGTTTTAAATGAAAGCGTTCACATTGCGAGCAACTGTCGTAACGACCAAACACCACTCACAATAATGACTAAGTCTTTTGACACTCATAAATGGAAATAGAATCAATATAGCTATTTGAAATTTATCGAGTGTTGAATATGCTAATTGTAATAATAGTATACTTGTATTTTCTGTCGCTCGGCTAGTCTTCTGGTCCTATTTGGTCGCCGGCGACCCAGTTGCCGGAAACTAGTCAACAGTGCGTATAAGCTCTCAACGCGTCATATAAAACAATAAAAATGAAACAGTGAATTCATTAAAAACGTCACTTATAGATTAAGATCCCATGAACAGCCAGACTTAATTGATAATATTAATTGAGGTACTATTTTATGCACCTTTATTATCTACAATCTCCTGCAGCAACCACACCCCAAATTCCATACTTGCTGATCGTTCTTACCTCTGTCAAATACACTCACAGAGAAATTTTCAGCTTTTATACTATGAGGTAAGTCTGGCGGTTCATGGGTTCTTAATCTATTAGGACTTAGGAGGTATTGGCACTTTACTATCGATATCGATTTAGTATTAGTTAAACTTTAACTAATTTCTCAGAGTGAAATTTCTAGTTTATTCACAATAGTAATATGCTAATAAAAAGAACCTAAGCGTTAACTTCCCATAATTGTAAATCGTTTTCAATAATTTCAGCATATTTGTCCCTTTTATATTTATCTTTGAATAATGGCCGTAGAATTTTCAGTTCCAATCCCAATAGTGCACCGGTGTTTAGCATTCGGTTTATTTTGTAAGCTAATATTGGACTGTAATGTATTCGTAGTAGACTAGGTCTTGAATATAAGTATTGACTGTCTCTAAGATTATTTTTGGCCCATTCTTCTATTGTTTTATTGCCGCTGGCGATCTGAAAAGTTAAAAAAAAATGCTTAAAGAATTTATAAGGGTAGGCAGCGGGAACCAGAGAGCCTAGTGTTAAGACACTTCTGTTCTCTTTTAACATATCCGTTCCCAATTTTTGCGGAATTCAGGCATTGCGTGCTGAATGGTGGAACTCAACGCCGCGTTTTGCCTTTTTACCATAGCGAGGAAATGAAAAATATTAATGTTATTTAAGATTTTTATTTACTGGCTTGGGAATCAAACCCAGATTCTGCCGCGTTTATAGTCACACGCGCGTGCCTTTGCAGGCTCTTTTATCTTTTAGTTACTTTGTCTAGCTAATTGGTTATTTTTGAAAGATATTTTATTATACAATAGGTATAAGCATAGTCATTATAATTATTTTTTATAACAATATACTTACTCTGATATCTCCCACTTGCTCCAAGAAGTAAGAAGAAAAGTAAAATCTTAAGTTATCAGAATTAATCTTCCGTCGTTCTCGCAAACGAATGTAGGTCTTCAAAAGATTGTAGCCGGTCCTTTTGTATTTAAACACCTGCAAATTATTTACAATAAGTTATAATACATTTTTGACTTCACATACAGTAAGGTAGGCAGCATTGGCCGAAGAGTGAAAATTTTACATACGTATGCTGGCATATTAGGTTTTATATAGATAACAGTAGCGAGGCGTCCATACAACATGGTTCCCTCCGGCTTACATTTTGTAAGGACAATAAACTTGTGGAAAAATGGAAGCGATTTTGTAAAAAAAAAACAAGTAAGATCTAAAAAAGGTCATCGGAAAAATTCGATAGTGAAATTACTAAATACCTTTACATACTATACCAGCTTCTCTGAATATATCTACCAGCTTCTCTAAATATATGTACCGGCTTCCCTAAATGTACACCAGCTTCTTTAAACCGGCTTATCTTTTTTAAATTTTTACCCCTTGTACTGATAGGTAAGGTATAAAGCCTGTTGTGGCGCCGAGGCACAAGTGACTATAAGCACGATATCTTGTGGGTTCGATTCCCAAGCCAGTTAATGAAAATATTAAAAATTATAACATAGTCCTTAATTTACCTGATAAATAAAATTTCCAACTTCATAAGAATCTATGTAATGCGTTCCATAGCTCTTCATAAATCGTCTCACAGACGTGGAATCACTTGCGTTTAAATGATCAATCTCTCTTTGGACGTATGCTTTTATACGAATATCTTGTTTTGAGTCCATTGTCACCTTTTTATGTACTTTAGACAGTTTTACTAGCACATAGCAACAGTTGTCAGGCTTAAAATCGAATTCTATGCCAAATGTTTTCATAATCTCATCGTGTATCCAGTCGCCTAAAAACGCTTTCCATGGTTTTTCTGTGCTGAAAGTAAGTATTAAATAATAAATAATGTTATTGTTAATTTGGAATGTATTGAAGTAATAAATTTATGTTTATGGTTTTTTTGAGATACTGGGAATTTACGTTATATTAAATGACCTTAGTTTATAAGTTTTTTGAAAAGTTCACATTATTATAGGTATATGTGCCTTATTTCGGCGGAAAGTGGGGAACGGAAATGTTAAAAGAGAACGGAGTGTCTTAACACTAGGTTCTCAGGTTCCCTCTGTTTACCCTGCTATGTATATACGGGATACATCGTGAAGCTAAAAACACTATAAATATGAAAATTCGTCCAAAAAGAGTACTTTTATTAAATTTTTAATTTTACAAAATAATAGTAATATGTGATTTTTTAAGACAGGAACATTATATTATTATGCTTAGTTGGTTAGTGCTTTTGTAGTTCGATGTGAGCGGGTTTGAATCCGTCCAGATTAGTTTAAAATAGTATTAATTTTAAAATAATCAAATTTTCAAACAAATTACATGAAATGAAACAGGTCGAAAATTCAAAAATTTCTCATAAATAGAAATAGAAATTAGATTAGATACAAATTAAACTTATTAGACGTGTATTAAAAGTATACTTAAATAAAAAAAGTAGGAATATACCTAGGTACTTATATTTCTTATATATTCGAGTCGTTACTATTAATAACCGCGAGTCACTGTAAAATCCCACCAATCAATTTTAGATAACATTCATAATTAAGAGGCAATTCGTTTAGTCCGATCCGATATATGGTATTATAAGAAAAGGCACGGGCAAGTGAGAGCCCGCGGATGTAATTTAATTAATAAAAAAAAAAATCCTCTTGCCACTTGAAATCGAGACATATCGTATTGAGTTGGAACTAAATAGCGCGTTATATCTTACCATAGTAAAGAAACGGGAGTATTATATTCATTTTTTTCAGTTTAACACTTTATCGCATAGCAGGGTAGGCAGAGAGAACCTACTGTCAAGAGAATCTATTTTTCACTTTCCGACTGAAATCGAGACATTGCATATTGAGAGGTGGAATTTAAAGCCGTGATTTGCCTAACTAGAGCGAAGAAATGAAAATAATTTAAATATAATCATTCCCTAAAGTCGAAATCGAACCCACATCCATCACATTTTTACTCGGACGCTGTATTTTTTTTAATTTTTTTAGCTTCACGCTTTTTTTAACATTCTCCGTTCTCTTTCAACAATTCCTTTCCCCACTTTCCACCGGTCTTAACACTTAACGCCTGTCGTGGCGCAGCGGCTCAAGGGTATAACGTAAACGCAACAAGTTGTGAGTTCGTTTCCCACTCCAGGAATTGAAAATCTTAAATAATACTTAGTATTTTCATTTCCTCGCTCTGGTAACAAGGCAAAGCGCGGTGTTGAGTTCCGAAAATCAACACGCAATGCCTCAATTCGGCGGTAAGTGGGGAATTACAATGTTTAAAAAGAGAACGGAGTGTCTTAACACTAGGTTTTCTAGTTCCCTCTGCCTACCCTGCTATGTGCGGAATACTGCTGTATTCTGCATATAGCTAAAAATTAACATATAAAAAATAACAAAATTCGTCATTACCCTTCTATATTGAAGTTCTTAAAATAAGTGGTGAGGAGGTCTTCAAATGTTTCACATAGTAATATTTTCATGTCGAATACGGCGTCACCAGGCTTCTCTGTGCTGGATACATTGTCGAACACTTTAATATTTTTCTCTCTAAATGGTTCTACAGTTTCTATCTCATCTTCGTAATCGGCGGATACAACTTGTGTTACTTGTGATAGGTCCCCGTAACTATAAGTTCAGAAATCGTCATTTTACAGTAAGTAAGGAGAGGTCATTTGAGGTGACTTCAAACAAAAGGGAAGGAAAGAATTCTTAATTCGGCTATTATTTTTTTATGTGTTATTATTTTGTGTGTTTCCGCATTGCTTTTTATTGAACCAATTATGATTATTGTTTTATTATGTGACAATCAGCGCATCTAATGTTGTCAAATTTAAATTTAGCTAAGATTTTATCGGATAAGTAGTTTTTGAGTTATTCGTAATAATTTTACTTTTTTGTGGATTTTATTTGAAGTTGGACTTCTTTTTTGCTAAAATTTGAATTATTTACTCATTATATCTTAATAGATAACAAGAATTTATATATTTTAGTTAAATAAGAACTTTATTTACCCATATATTTTTTACTTATACATTTTCATTATTTAAAAAGGACTAGAACTTAGTGTTAAGCCACTATTTACTTTAAGATGGAAAACTAAAAACTATACTTTTCAACAGACAGATACAAGTATATTATTATTATTTCTTTTTATGAAATTAGAATTGCATTCTCTCTAACTTATCTCTACTAGTCCTTACTAGCGACTAAATTATAAATGTAACAAGTAATGTATGAAGTTTTTTCGATATTGTTATATATGTTTGAATGAAAATAGGAATATGGTGTACTTTACGTTACTTATTGAGTGATCGACAGACGACGAACGAGAGTGATCGACAGACAACGGACGACCGAAATGAATATGAAATGGGATATGAAGTTTGGGGGAGTGTAAGTCAGGGCTAAAACGAGATTTTATGAAATATCTATGGGAAGGTTTACCTTCCCATAGATATTTTGCTTTAGCAAACGTAGTATGGAAAAGACCATAAAGTCCACACAAAAGTAATTGCGAGCGACAATAACTTAGAGCATTCAAATCTTTTCAGTATAATGGAGTATCTGGATTTATCAGTCGAAGTAAATCTTAAGTGGCAAAAAAAACTTTTAAATTTAACAACTTTGAGCCTCGTCACTTGATATAAAGAAAAAAAACGTCAGCAGTTCGATTCCCGTTAAGTAACTTTTGCTTAATACAATAAGTGTTTTAATCATTGTTTAATAATGTGAATCATTAAAATTATTATATATTTAACATGATATAAATAAGTAAATCTATCTAGAAATTTTATGCAAGAGCGAGAATAACATAAAGGAAAGCTTTCTAAGCAGTCTCAAGTTGCTAGTCTGGAGAACCAATAGCTACCTATTATACGCTACATATATGACTAAATAAATTTAAAATATTTTATGTACTACAATAACAAAATAACACAAAACCATCGAAAACTGTTATCAAAACTTAAAATGTTATTGATACTTTATCTATAAATCAAAACAAAACAGATTCGTGTGTTATGAAATAATTTAATTAAAAACTTACTTCGCGAACACATCAATAGCATTTCCTATATTCAAACTGTAACCTAAATCACCTTCTTCGCTATCGCAAAGTCCACAACAGAAGAAAACAGCAAGAAATAACAAAAACATGTTAATTTAGTATATAAGGGCACATCCAGACCACTCGCGGTAAAACGCGCTCGCCGCGCGGATGCGGCGTTATAACTGAGATTTTTTTCACAATTCGCTAATGTACTGTAAACACGAGAATGAACTTGACCCGACAGATTAGTTCAGTACAACAGGGATAGGGTATGTGTATCTGTTCATTAAATTTATTATATATATGTATAAGAAAATTTTATTAACCAGATCTCAGTCATTCACAGCTGATTGTAACTTCTGATAGGATCATCTCTATTTTCATGCTTTTTGGCTTTCTTGTTTTCTTTAAACTTCTTAAGTTTTTTAAAGTGGGGAACGGAATTGTTGAAAGGGAACAGAGTGTCTTAACAATGGGTTCTCAGGTTTCCTCTGCCTACCCTGCTATGTGCGGGATACAGCGTGAAGTTTTGAACTTCTTTGAATAGAGAAAATTCAAGACATTCCGTTTTTCACCTTTCGCCCGAAATCAAGATTGTGTGTGTTGAGTGGCGGAACTCAACGCCGCGCTTTGTCTTACCTACTAATTCAAACATAATCATTCTCCTTGGGTTGAAATATTCGTCTTTAGACTTAAATGAATATTTTTATAATATACAATATAACTTTATTTTCGGTATGCGTATTAACTCTTTTATTTTGAATTTCTGTGATAAAGTGCAGATGGAAGTCAGACTTAATTTTGTTAAAAAATATAAAATGGTTATAATGGGTCACAAATGTCTGTAGCGATAATGACAACCAATTAATTGTCCATCGATAGATAATATTGATCTATAAACTTTAATGGAATTGATAATTTATTTTACATTTACTGGCAATATGGTTTTATTATAACATATCAAATTCATTTTCATATAAAATAGCTCTAAATATAAGTTAGTTCATTCTATAATTAGCCACCAGTCACTTAGATGCAGTTTATAGGTAAATAAGTATAATGTGGGTCATAAGAATGGAGTGACTAATCTTTCTTCCCACACTCAATCCAGTCATGACGGGGATAATACATAAAGATTGTTTTCTTTCGTATTTGTTGTTGTTGTTGTTATGTTGTTAGCCTAACATTGTAGTGAGGGTCTACAATGTTACCCAGCTTTATCGAAAAACGAACTATGAAAGCACTGGCCTGGGTTTGATCGTCTTTTGGAAGATTTTAAGAGACACGAAGAAGTCGCTAGGTTTTCTGTGACACAAAGATACACACAGCTTGTGTACTTCGTTCGTAATGAAGGGCTTTGGTCCACTCTTGCTGAACCCCGTTTAAAGACACTGTCCCAATGAGCTACTACGGTATCTATTCTAAGCGTTTCTAGTTAGTAATAAGTATATAAAGTTTTTCTATACTGGTTTTTTTCGCATTGTAATTACAATGATTTCTTTTAACCTGGTTTCCTGATAATCCTATTCCACGATTTGTGGTTCTATTACTTTGGAAATAATGCTGTGAACTAAAACTGAGTAGCAGTACACTAGTACTAGTGCATCTTTAAGTACTCTGAGGGCGTGTGCACTGAACTGGTGCATCTTTACATCCTAACAATAGCAATAAAAGTTATTCTTTTTTTTTTAACTTTACGCTGTATGCCGCATATAGCAGGGTAGGCAGAGGGTCCAAGAGAACCTAGTGTTAAGACACTCCATTCTCTTTCAACAATTCCATTCCCCACTTTCATTAACGCCTGTCGTGGCGCAGTGGCACAAGCGTGAGACTATAAATGCGACAGGTTGTGGGTTCGATCCCCACTCAAGGAAATGTAAAATTTAATATTTTCATTTCTTGGGTTTGGTAAGAAGGCAAAGCGCGGTGTTGAGTTCCGCCACTCAACACGCAATGCCTCAATTCGGCGAAAAGTTATTCTATAACGCAATAATGTAGCTAAGTGTCCTCAAAAACTTTTATATTTATAATATTAGCAGGAGCGTTACCTAAGTCTATTTTACTTATTTTCATTATCAATAGTAATTGTATATTTTTCTTTTCACTTTTTTTTAGGTTCACGCATATAGCAGAGTAGGCAGAGGAAACCTGAGAACCTACTGTTAAGACACTCCGTTCTCTTTCCGTTCCCCACTTTCCTCCGGATTGAGGCATTGTTGCTGAGTGGCGGAACTCAACGCCGCGCTTTGCCATGTTATAATTTACTTAATTTTCAATTTTGTCTATCACTTATACAATTATTATAAATATGTTTAGTCTTTAAGATAAAATGAAAGAAATTTCTTCTTAACATTTTTTTTAATTAAGTATACAAATCAACAAATATTAACTTCTCAAAGTGTAAAATTTTATTTATAAAACAAATAATTCCTAAACGACTGTAGTTTAAAAATGCCCGACATGATAAATGAGAATTCACGCGAAAAGTTCGCGGGGTTATCAGTGAACGTGTCGCTGACTATGAGACCTTGATTTTTGAAGTTCTGTCCACGACTTACTTTGTCTAAATAGGGCACGATTAAATGATGTTATGACATATTTAAAAATATATATTTACGTAATAGGTAAATTATTTTGAATATGCTTGAGATTATTAAAATAATTAAATAACAAATAAAAAATAAATAAATAAAATAAAAAGAAATGTAAAATTATTACACGTAACTGATAAACTATAAGTCATGGGGAACGGAGTGTCTTAACACTAGGTTTCCTCTGCCTACTCTACTATATGTGAGATACAGCGTGAAGCTAAGTAAGTAGGTATAAGTCAGTCCCTTATTATATCTTTTTTTTTTTTTTTTTTTTATTGATAACGGACGGCAAACGAGCAGAAGGACCACACCTGATGGTGGTAAGTGGTTACCTTCGCCCATAGACATCTACAACACCAGAGATGTTGGGTAGAAGCGTTGCCAACCCAGAGGATACTGATGGAAGGTGGACAATGTAGTAGCTCACTCATCAGAACCACCACATTTTGGGAAAAGTATTGGGTGGAAAGGGGGAAAATCTGGGCTTACATGCCATCGAAATCGGAACACATCATTAGATATTTGGCGGTTCGTCTTTGACATGATAGTGGGTTTCATGAGCCAGTCGGAGGACGAACTCCTACCACCAAACAAATCTATCATATAAAAAAGAATCATCAGAATTGGTTCACCCAGTAAATAGTTGCAATAGCTATAAAAAGTACAGTCAGGTTGATAACTTCCTCCTTATTGAAGTCGGTTAAAAAACTTAAAAAGTTGATGTCATCATTATGTGCTACACTATGTATGTGGGTTCAATAACCATTGAGAAGTGTTTATAAATAACATATTTTCGTTAGACCAAGTGTGATGTAAACCAAGTGTGATTTTTCGCTAAATATGCACGTTACCCAGAGGTAACGCTTTGCTTGGAAAAAAATGGAAAACGGAATAACATATAAAATTATCTTAAGAAAATAAATTAAATATTATACAAAAAACTAGAACTAAGTTATAAATTAAACCAATATATTATATTTCATATGAACTAACACTTTACGTTCAATCGTTTATGTACCTGATTAAAATTGTCTATATTGTGGAAAATTGTGGAGTCACATGTTTCTTGGAGATTGTGACTTAACGAATAAAACATTCAAATTTTAAACCATTGCTTTTTAAGCGTTTTTTTTTTGATATTTAGCTTACCAATCTCCAACGTGTCTCTATTCTACGTGATATTGAAGAGGTAAATTGTGCTCAACTAGTATGCCTAAAAAAGCTGTGTGTACAATTAAAGAAGAACAGAACAGAACATAACATCACTGATATTTTCTCCGAGTTTAGTAGAAAAAATAATAATTCCTTAAAAAGGTTAAGTATTTATTTATATAATTATTATTTCTCTTTACCCCCTTTTGAAATAATTACTTGTATGTACGTACAATATGAATATGATAATTTATAAGAATATCCTAGTATATTTTGTTATGACAAGCTAATAATTATGATAATGGAATGTTAAAAAGTGTCTGTCACAACAAATATTCGCCTATCTATGAAAATAAAACAATACATTGATAGTGGTTGTTGATCACAAAATTGACCACTGGCGTCTCATTGTCATGTATTCGTATATGTATTTAAAAAAGATATATTGTAATATATTATGATGGCATTATGTGTGGTTAGAAATTTACTTTATTATTACTAAAAACCTAAGGAGTTGGCTAATATAAAAATCTTTAAACCTTCTTCTTGGGTCTTGCTTAAGGTTTGATTTCTGTGATAACATAGTACAAACGAGTACGATGCCGCAGAAGACTGATAGGCAAACTCCGAAATGAAATCGGAGAACGGAGTATCATGACACTAAGGATATCTTTCTATTACCTGAGGGGTGGAAAGCGTGCAAAGTTGTTATTGTACATGTACCTGCGATAGGTACATGTAGAATATCAGCTTTACGCTTTTTCCCGCATATCAGGGTATATATATGGTCCACGGATGATTGGGCAGTTCCCGTGGGCCTCGGCCAGTGAAGAGTAGAGGTGAGCACCGTGAGGTTTTAGTGGGGGTATACGGACGGCCTCTTTACACCCGGGTCCGGCACATAACCCGGGTCCGATAGCGGGCGGGTATCCGCTGTAACGGATTTCCTCACATTCAAAAAAAAAAAAAGTGTATATATATGTATACATATGTCTCATGCTCATAATTCCAAGACGCATATTTTACGCATACTATGGGCGCATACGCATACTTGTACTTTTGCTTGTACATTATTTCAAAGGGAAAAATATTTCAAATATTAAAGTTAAATAATTAAGAGATTTGCCTAGAAAAGACTAGTACTAGTACTACAAGTAGATCCGTATTATAAATAACTTAATTTTATGAAAAAAAATTGAAAATACAAATCAAATTTCGGGATCTAATAAACAAATAATTGTTATTAAAAGACAATAACGAAAAAATTAGCACTTTGTCTCAAATCTAGCTAATTTGAAAGTTGAACGACACACTATCGGGCACGTATGGGTTTAAGATAAGCAGTTCAGAGAGTGACCCCGTTTCATCACGAGCCATGGATCAGGATGTGAATAATTCGGTCGAACTAACACCAGCTTATCTTATTAGGGATTACAATAGAGGTTTGTATAAATAATCTTATTTTTAGCTTCTTTTCAGGTACCATACTATATTTTCAGGTACTTTTTAGGTTCTTTTCATGTACTATTTTTGTGCAGTTTATATGTAAGTAATAAAGGTGATATTATGTGCCAGCCAGAATTTTTAAAAGATTGAAGTAAAAAGAGTGATTTTTTTTTATGATACCTATTTAGTAGAACAAAATGTGTCATTTATCATTTATAAGTACTATTATTTTTCCTGTGAGGGGACGGGTTAGAATATTACCTCTCGTCCACTGGGTAGCGTCCCGTAAGAGGCGGGTATCCCAGTAGTTTGGTGGTAGGAGGCTCGTTCGCCGTCCGGCTCGCGACCACTATCATGGTGAAAGCACGAACCGCCAAATATCTTTTGATGTGTTCCGGGTTCGATGGCATGTAAGCCAGGTTTTCCCTTTTCACCCATCCTTCTCAAAATGTGGTGGTTCCCATGGCGGACCAATACATTGTCCCTCCCCCTTCCATGTATCCTAAGTTGGCAAACGCATCTACAACAACAATCTCTGGTGTTGTGAATGTTCACGGCGAAGGTAACCACTTACCATCAGGTGGTCCCTTCTGCCCGTTTGCCATCCGTTATCCATAAAAAAATAAAATAAAAATAAGTTAGAAAAAAAAACAAAGCAAAAGTTTTTACATATTTGTGCAAAACCATTAAATTGATAATAAAGTATTTGTTTTATAGAGTTAAAAGTCATGAATAATGCATAACTTACTATTTATATTATTGGGTGCTTCAAATTACATTCTATATTTTTATTATTTTTATTAAATAGAACGCTTTTTATATTAAGTATGTAAAATTTCAATTCTGCAATTTTTAAATCGAATATGAATTACGATATATTGCAGTTCTCATAACTATTTAAACAAGTTAATAAAATAAAATAAATAAATTCAGTCATAAATCACTTTTATTTTCATTTATAGCTTAAATTTAATAATATTTACATCAAGTAGGTAAATGCACTTACATGTAGCATGATGCATTTTTTTGTACATTAAAATTAACTAATATTATTGCACTTTCGTTGTATTTATACCATTTTCACTGTTTTCTATTAAATAATTAAAATGATTTTGGCGGCAAAAATAGATAAAAAATGACATTAATCTTTAAGTAGAGTTGTCTTAAAATACAGATTATTAAACCATTAATTTTTGTAATATAAAACTCTATTAAGTAGTTACTGTAAATCCAAAAAGAAAAAAGTAATAAATCTCTTACTTTCATTCGATATGTCGAAACCATCCTCTTAAAAAGTATTAATACTTAAAAATACAGTAAATGGATATATATAGGTAAAATATTTAGAGGCATTTTGTAAACTGTTCAAAGAATATAGTATTTTATTTATACGCATATATATTTTATTGTTATTTGAGATAAAAATATCACATTTTCAATTGAAAGCTCTTATATATTATTATTTTAAAACTTTGTTGATTTGAAGGCTAGTAAGGACGCAATGGATTAAAAAACTAGAGCTATGTTTATAAAAATATTATATTAAAAAAAACGAAGTTCAAGCAAATGGAATAACCAAAATATTAAATTAGTTTAAAATTGGAATCTAGTCTTTTAATCTTCTAGTTATATACATAGTTTTAAGATTACAAAATTTATTTGGAAATAAAAAAAATTGAAAATTCAAGCATTCCGTTTAAAATATATATAAATATTAAAATTGGATGATAAATAATTATTTAGCTTAAAATACTATTAAATAATAATACCTGTACATACACTTAAATACAAAATATTTTTTTCCTACTTCATTTATTTTGAATGTCAAACATGTCAAGTGACGAACATTTAGATTTTACAACTTTATAACATGTGTTCATTTATTTATGTATCTTACAATTTTAATTTTTTCGTTTAAGCCATTGTTTTCTACTTTATATATTTTAATATAATATATTAAAATTAATGCCAAATTTTTATTTATTGTTTTAAATGAAACTATTTTAATGGTAAATTAAATTAGGAAAAAAATTTTTTTTTATGGATTGATCCCGTATATTTAGAAAATACGACGTTTTGAATATTTCTTGTCTGTAGTCTAGTGTAATACAATTTTTCGATTATTTTTATATACACGAAACGAAGCGAAAGCCAAAGATCTTTTTATTTAAAGTTATTTAGTAACATTTACGTCCATTTTTTCTACATGTTATATAATTTAATTATCATTAAAATATGTATCCAAAACCGTTTTATACATTTATTGTCTCCAATCACAATCAACAAGGTTTTTTTTTAAATTATATTTATGTATAATAGAGCAATAGTTAAAATTTCACATTAAAAGAGGCACAAAAAAGCAAATGAAACTTATTTCAATCATATATTTTTAATACAGAATGAAACTAGTGATATTAGAGAATATTTTTAAATCCCAATGCTCTACTTGACATCTATATAATCCATATGCCATTTTAATATAATATGTTAATATAATTTTTATATTCTAACAACGTTTGAATATCATTTTTGTTAAGAAAAAAAACAAGAAACATTGGGAAACAATCAAAAATTTTTATTGTATTCACTTTTTCACTTTTTATCATATGATATTCATATTTTTTCTAAATCAGGCTAAATTTATAAAATTAACTATATTATCACATATTACTTTCCCATAGTTTTAAATAATTGTCTATCACTTCTTCGAACCACTTTTTCTTTTTAACATCCTTGAATGCAGGCGCTAATGTCTTTAATTCTAATTGTAATAAGGCCTCGTTACCTAATAAAGTATCTAAATTTCTTAACAGGGCGGGTTCTCCATGTAATTTTAATAAACTTGGGTATGAAAATATATAATAGTGCACTCTTAACCGCTTTGTCGCCCAGTTTTCTACTGTTTTGTTCCCACTAGCCACCTGGAAAAGTAAATAAAATATAAAAAAAAAACTATTTTTTATCTTAAGTGAAATGATTAATTATTTATTATTATTAATATATGTATTTTATTTTAATTTACAAAGACAAGTCAAAATATTAAATTTTATTTATTTAAAACAATGTTGAGAGAAATAATGAATGACAAAAGTTTAATGATTGATAGTTTTAATGATTGGATGTTGAATGATTGAAATGTATAAATGTATTAAACACAAACATGCATAGCATGCATAGTATGTGTGTATAAATAAAAAAAAACTAGGGTTACTGCTTTTATTACTTTTACAATCAATATTGATATTTGTATATTTTGTTAAGAAACTCAATTGCGTTTAAAAGTTATATTAATATTTTGAACCATACTACCATTGGAATAAAGTGTATATTACCTTAATCTGACCTATATGCTTGGCCTGCCAAGGAGAAAAATATCCCTCTAGCTCTTTAGCAGTTATATCCGCAACGCCCTTACTTTTTAATCTTTCTTTGATCATAGAGTATGCAGCTCTAGAGAACACAAACACCTGGAGTGAGAGCATAGACAAGATTGACAATATTTTTTTATTTTTTAGTAATTTTTGGGCGTGCATTCGTGGATAATGGCGGTCAAGGTTTGTATACTTTTCTATTTCAATCACATATTAATTTTATTGATGTTTCATTTTCACTCTAAAGTGAAATTCAACTAATTGAACAATAATTTAGGTTGGTTCTGACATCGAATTACAATAACGGAAGGAATAGAGAAACAATTTGTTCTGCTACCGATGTTGACAAATGAAACGATTTGTGCCATAATGAAATGTGATGATTGGAGGAATAGAAAAGACATATAGAAATGCGTAGCATGATCATGTCAAGCACACAAAATGGATCACATTGAAATTATTATGTTTGCTAATATTTTTCAATTTAAATAACAGCATATCAGTAATATATACATATATCTTTCAAAAAATGTCACATATCGATGCAACCGCGATATAATTCAGTAATTTCAAACGTAAATTCTATAAAACAATTAAATAATTTGAACCTGAATTTATTTTTTTAAGTAAATACGTAGAAATATACAATATTTGTTTAGAAAAATAATTCAGTTAGGTTCTGTCTTAGAGATGGTGCATCAATATATATGTAAGCTTAAAGCTGCAAAGCAAAACTATCTAATACAAACAACCAAAAGTTAAAAAACTACAGGCAGTTATTTTGACAACATACCAGCTAATTCGCAAAATGGCAACACTGCGATAAAGAGAAAATAACAAGCATTTTTCAAAAGAAAAAAAAAACTTTTTTAAATATTAGCAAACACGTAAACAATAGTCCAAACTCCAAACCTTGACCGCGCCGATATGTTCAGCGAAATGTGGCGAGAAGTAATTGCTCATTTCATTTGTGGGTATGTCGCTGACGCCGCGGACCTTTACACGCTCTTTTATCCGCGAATACACGCTGCGTGTGAATACGAATACCTGGATAATATGTTAGGTCATTTTATATAGTAGCTTCACGCTTATTTCTATATAGAAAGTTTTTTTCTTTCTTTTTTTTAGCTTCACGCTGTACCCCGTATATAGCAGAGTAGGCAGAGGGAACCTGAGAACCTATTATAGTTTTAAGACCCCACTTTCCGCCGAATTGAGGCATTGCGTGCTGAGTGGCGGAACACAACGTCGCGCTTTGCCTTGTTACCAAGCCCAAGAAACGAAAACACTAAACTTCTACATTTAGAGTGGGAATCGAACCCACATCCTGTCGCGTTTACAGTCGCACGCTTGTGCCTCTGCGCCACAACAAATAAGTTATTTATAGAGAATAATGGCTCAAGACACTCTGTCCTGCATTTACCTCCCGAAAGCAAGACATGCGGAACACAACGCCGCACTTTGTTAGAGATCACCGAACCAGAACGGAGAATTGAAAATAGTTAATAATATAATTATTTCGCCGAGTGGGGATTGAACCCATAACTCGAAGGATTTCACTTGATATTTTTATCTTTTGAAACTGAAACTGACTGTATTGTGTACACTACAAAAGTGGATTCAAATTTAATGTAAAAATTAATATCAAACTTGTATAATATAGGTTCAGGTTATTATATGAGATAAATAAATATTATGCCGTTTTGACATTAAGTTTAGGCACACAGTTATATATGATATATATTTAGGGGATATTCCTTTAATATGTCTTTACCATTAGGTTAGGATATATATGTTTTGGATTTATTTAAAATTGCGTAGTACATTTTACAAACACTATTATCGTTCCAAATTTGAGATAAAAAAAGCAAAATATCTTGCCATTGCAGATTCTGCCTTTTGATTATATTAAAAAAAAAAAAAGTTTCAGTCAAATGTACATTTGACAATTTCCTATAAATACGAAGATTGGATTCTAATCCCTTACTGACACAATCATACAGATAGCAGTCCTAGTCTAAGGGTCTTAACACTTAAAAAAAAATTTTAATATTATTTAAAAAACAAAAATTTCTAACGTAGTGATCTATTATTTTTTTTTTCATATCGGAAGTGAACGTTAGAAAAAATATAAGCATTAATTAAATAAGTTATAATAAAAATAATACAACTTGCATTCCCGTTCACTTTTTTAATTTAAATTAAAGCTAAGTTATGCATTCATTATGTTATTTTATAATTGTCAATACTCTATAGGTACTCAGAATACAGACATACAATCCGTACGTACATTGTTTAAATATTATAAAAAGCAATTAATTATAAGTTAAATTATAAAGTTCATTCAGTTTGCAGAAGACAAAAAAAACAAATTTGTAATTTTATTATATAAAGAAATTGTAAAAAGATTGCATTTACATAACGGGAAAAAGCGTGAAGCTAATTTACTATTAAAATAATACAGGCGGGATACAGCGTGAAGCTTTTAAAATATGTATTTCATTATTTTAACTCGTTAAATTTAAATACATTATAATTTCACGCTGTAACCCACATATAGCAGGGTAGGCAGAGGGAACCCGAGAACCTAGTGTTAAGACACTCCATTCTCTTTGAACAATTCCGTTCCCCAATTTCCGCCGAATTGAGGCATTGCGTGTTGAGTGGCGGAACTCAACGTCGCACTTTGCCTTGTTACCAAACCCAAGAAATGAAAATACTAAATTTTACATTTCCTGGAGAGGGAATCGAACCCACAACCTGTCTGTCCTGTGTTTACAGTCGCACGCTTGAGCCTCTGCGCCACGACAGGCGTTGAACATTATAAAGCAAGAATAAACAAAATATTTTGCCACTAGATTTTATTTACTAACAAAACGAATCTAGTGCACATAAAGCGTAAAGCTATAATAGTAATTAGTTTAAAGTAAATAAATGACTTTAGTATCTCAAAACGTGGAAGTGGTTAGCAAAACTATACAATTGTTTGAAAACACGATCACGTTACAAGCCGTGCTTCTACCTTACACGTACCGTAGCCGTAATAAATCTAGCAATATGAATTATTGTGTAAATAACTTTATGTACACATGATTAATAAGGAAAGAATGGAAAACTATGCGTATGTTTCCTGGTTGTGAATTCGAATTCAGTTCAGGGGATTATTTATATTTATAACAAGCTGTAAACCCGTATTTAAATCCCTTAAGAGATTTATTTAGGGGCGGAATTTAAAAAAAATCCTTGTCGAGTGTGTTGTACTATGCAGAGAAGCTATCTGAAAATGTCATGATTCTTGATTCAGAAGTTTGGGCTGTACGTTCTCTGGGTCAGTCAGTCAGTCAGTCAGTCAGTCACTTACAACGCCAGAAAAATTTTGGGTTATAAAATTGCAAGAAAAACAAGCTCTGACAACTAAGCCCCCTAAAAAAAAAGGTCATCACCAAAATTCGATAGTGAAATTACTTAGCCGAGTACACTCCAAACAACCGCACAATACACATAGGCTCCGCATAAAAAATTCGTAAAAACTCGAATCCTCGAGCCACACGCGCAACGAGTGTTTTAATTGATTTCCCTACGTCTGATTCACCAGGATTATCGTTTGCAGACCACCAGCACTCCAGGATCCGGAGAAAAACAGCATCAACTTTCACCATCTGTTACAGTGAGTGTTATATCGTATTCTAAGAACTTTCAGCGTGCAAAGTTTCGCGCCTTCAAGACAAATCCAACGACACCACTTTTGTCACAATCCGTCCAAGGAAGAAGGAATCCCAAAGGCGCGAAGTTTGCATTATAACCTCTAAGAACCGCGTGGCGACCGTGGCGCGGTTAGAGAGCACGCGGTACGATATTACCTCGAAGACCCTACGTGAAGACTCCGAAGCCGGACCGAGGACTTCGACACCGGCCCGAGGAATCCTGCAGACCAGAGAACCTCAACAAGTCTCAGACCGTACAGGTAAGCCCAGGGCTTTCCCCCTTCCCTCAGTCCAAACACCCTGTGTTTGGGCTTGTTCAACTCAGGACACCAAGTCCTTGCCACACACCCCCAAACCATAAACCCACCCCTCCCCCCAAAACCCACCCCCTCCACCCCCAAACACTCACCACCCCAACTGCTCTCACCGGAGCTCGTAGTATATACGAAGGCTTTTCTACCACCACCCTGCATCTCCTTGTGTCATCTAACAGTAAATTCCCAACCCCCTTATTCCACCCTCACCCCCACCACCCCAGTCTCAATAAAATTTTTTACCCCTACCAATAGTCGCCCCACGAAAGCCCCCTCCCCTAAATTTTTTACCTCACCCCCTGGGTTTATCTCGTGAACGGGAAGACTTAGACACTGAAGTTTGGGTTCATTTTACTCACGGCGGAAGGAGCCCCACCATCTGGCTCCAACAGAATCCTCAGAAAAAGCACTGGGAGAAATGGGCACTCCCATAACCCACCCGCGCGAGAACTCATACTCATTTCAACGGTAACATATATACACATAACATGTCTCTACCAAATAAGAAAAACGCCAAAGTAACTTTCGCCGACAACAAGACCACAGTATCAACAGGAGGTAAGAAAGAATCCTCATCGAAGTCACTCAGAGAGGCAGTCATGAGGCGGCAAATTTCAAATAAAGGTACGGAGTCAATAAAGCCACCGGGTGAAACCCGAGGGACGGAAGCCGAAAAAGAGACTCCGTCCTCCCAGCCCTCGACGCCCCTCACCCAGGGAAACCTCCTCACCAACAAACGTCGACACAGCCATGCAGAGAGTATCAGAATGGCGCACAGGAGGCCTCTCGCCCGACGGCATCTCCGCAAAGTTATGATACTGACAGCGACATCAGGCTGTCGATGTCACCTGGATCGGATGCATTCAAAGGACGCAGGACCAGCCTCCTCATTACATCTACGAGAAGGACTGGGTGGAGATGGACCTTGCCTGCAAAACAAGCCAGCAGCGGCGGGAAAAGAGAGCCCTCGAACTGTCTCAAAACATGAAAAGGGAGTTAAAGCGAGGCAGCCATTGACAGCCTTCAATCCTATACGAAATAGTTCTGGCTCTATCAGACTCAGAGCCAGGCAAGTGTAACCTGGAGACAGAACAGGTGAAAACACGTCAGGGGAGACCTAAATATATACTTAAACTTCCTTAAATATATATATCGGCTTCTCTAAATTCCGGCATAACTAAGGTACACCCCTAGCCACTTCAGTTTTTATATAATATAGATGACTCGTTCAATAATTTTTTAGTCATATAAACCAGTACATATTAACCCAACCAATTTTCAAAATTACATTTTACAGAGATTTTAAAATGTTTTATGATAAATTTTAAAAATTGTTTGTTTATTTTTCTACCAATAAGGAAAATTTACTCTAATTCTAAGAATACATAAATGAGGATATTTTAAAAACATCTAAGTAAGTTTACAAACATAAGCTCATTTCATTGCACGAAGCGTTTCACGTGATTACACACGTTTTACCATTACATGTGAACATTTATTACTTTTGCTTAACAAAAGCTATGTAAATTAAAAAAGGACCTATAATATATTATTAAAACAGATTTTTTTTATACTTTAGGTACTGGAATTTTTTTCTTTTTGAAATTTAAAACAATTTGTTCAGAAATATAAAAACGATAATCCAGATACTATTAGAAGCACTCCCAGCGCACCTAAAAGTCTAGCGAAAAAGATATGAAATGTTTTTTAAGTTTTAAGATAAAGATTATCATTTAACTATTTTTTTTAATGGATAACGAATGGCAAACGAGCCGAAGGACCACCTGATGGTAAATGGTTGTTACCTTCGCTCATGGACATCTACAACACCAGAGATGTTGTAGATGCGTTGCCAACCTAGATATAGATGGAAGGGGAGTAGTCCGCTATCAGAACCACCACATTTTGGGGAAAGGGGAAAACCTGGCTTATATGCCATCGAACCGGAACACATCATAAGATATATCTAACGTAAAAATGGTGCAATCAATAAATCTGCCTATGCTTTTGAGATATCTATCTTAATTATAATAAAAAATCTATTTCACATATTTAAAAAACGTATAAAAAATTGTATGTAGCGGAAATCAAACCCGACCTATAAGAAATTGTTCAAGCGGGCTGATCACTAAGTAATACGTTCCATATATGACTAAATAGTCAGAGCATTTTATAAAAAAGTTTATCTTTACGTAAGTGATTAACACTTTGAAAATATAAAAAATATCTCACCTGGTATAAAGAATTACCAGTGATATAAGATGCGATGTAATGCGAGCCATATTTCCTTATAAAGTCAGCAACAGATACTGTGTCGCCGACTTTGGTCTCGTCTATCGCTTCGTGCACTACGTCCTCTATCGCGATATTTGATGGTATGTCTTTGAGTTTTGCTGTTTCTCGGAACCTGGAAGTTTTTGTAAAATTTTGTTAATCGACTGAGAAATTATGGGTTAGCTGTTTAGAATAACAAGGAAAAATTATATATTTATAGTTTAAAATACTTTGTCCCTCATTTTTAGCATTTACGTTTTATGTTAAATTTTAACTAAAAAAATGTTAATTTGAACTAAAAAATGATTTAAATCAATAATTTCATTCTTTCGATTAAGAATCAAATCAAATTCAAGCAAATTTTTAAAGAAAATTAAAATGTGTCTTTAATGCTTAAAATAACACAAAACTAATTAGATAATATATCCTATGTGTGAGTACAAATTGAGTAAGAGACCCATATGTGTATGTTATTAAGGTTTTTAATCAATAGTAAAGTTTTCACACGAAACCACTTAACGGGTATTAAAAAAATGAGCTGTCACTACTTAATATAAGAAATACCTCTTAATATAAACAAGTAGAAGCAGGCCTTCCAAAGGAAGATTTATACATCTTCAACTACTTGTAGCTAAGATTATTTAAAGATATATTACCTTGATACCCTAACAAGGACGTAGCAATGATCTCCGGTGATAAACGATGAGTTAATACCGAGGTTTCTCGCCATTATGTCAGTGGGCCATCCGGCCGTGAATGCCCGCCATGGACGTTCTAATCTGGAAATATCCAATAAAAAATATAAGTTCAATTTGGAGTTGTTATTTTATTTAATTTTCTTTAGAATAGTTATCAGATCTGTAGAAAAATTAAATTTTTATACATTTAGGTTTAGGAGACTATTTTTTGTGTGTTTTTGCAATTTATTGTAAATCGTTACAATTAAAAAAAAACAATATTTAATAATTTTCAGTACCAATTCAAAGTCTATTTTAATAACAATAATTAGCTCCTTCTATATTTTAAACTTGGTTTGAATTAGAAAAATCTTAAAATACCTTTCAAAACTAAAATCTCTAAAATACGCCTGTAGCAGCTGTTTCAGGTTATCGCAGAATTCCATATGAAAGTCTCCATCGAAGAGTGTTTTGGCTTGTCGTGGTTTAGGCGCCACCACGTACTTGTCGACGTCACGGAACACACTGACTGTGGGCTCTCTAAACACCCAACCATCGGTGTCGTTACGGGGTACCACTCGCATGCATATGCTGAGGTAGCCATATCTGAAAATAGTTCATTTTTTGTAGGTTTATGAGAGTTTGGCATAGAGTTTTAAAATGAAGGGGAAATAGAAAATAGAATGGTATATTACGTTTTATTATGCACATGCGATGCAATTTTCGCTCGTAGTTTTGGTTGTGAGGCCAATCGTAGCGCAGAGGTACAAGGGTTTATTTTAATTATTTATAGGTTAAATTCCCAGAAATATTTATAATAATTAAAATTTTAATTGTTAACTCTGATAGTTCCGCTATGAATAATCCTTAAACATGCAATGCCTCAATTCGGCAGGAATTGGGGAAAGGAAATTTTAATGGAACGAACTGTTTTACCGCTAGGATCTCAGGTTCCCTCAGAATGCGTGCTACATATGTGCGGGGTACAGTATGCAACCAAAAAAAAATTTGGTTGTTCAAATAGAATAGCTGAACAACTAATAACTGAAGTTACAAAAAATTAAAAAAATCGTAATCGATTTAAACTAGCTTAGAAAGGCAAGTTATATACTTTTTTCTCCCTCCTGCAAAATTTAAAAATCCGGACTTACGTTGTTTCTGCACTCACCGATTCAATTATGTTGGACTGGATTACTAGTCCTTAATTTCCGGGTGTTAACTTCGATTAGTTGAATTACTACAAGTATTTATTAAATAAACTTTTTTTAAAAAATCTTTTTGGTCTTTATATTGAGACATCGTTGAGAAGCAAAGTAAAAGTTCTCGTTTTAACCAAACCGGACTACTACGAGTAAAGTGACATTTACAACATCTTGTTAGTTGCTAGAGTTAATAAAATATAGTTTTTCTTGATTATTTCAAATGACAAATATTATTTAAGAAAGAAACTAAATGACAACACGAAACTAAAGGGAACTAATGCAATAATCTAAGATATATTTTTTTGAGAACATAACAAAAACTTATGTCGTGTATTGAAAATGGGGCTTTAGTATTTCTACATAGTTATTTGTAAATATTTCCCATTATTTCCTGCATCAATATCGTTTAGAATGTAAAAAAATATTTTTATGATAGGTCTAAGAAATTTTTATTACTCTAAATTGTTAGGAACAAAACTGTTAGTTTCATTCCTAGCGAAATACACATTCTGTTATAGATTTTTTAAAGATTTTTACATACCAATTACATTAGTGCAACTTAAAACTAAAAATTATTTCTTAACAAGGTGTAATATGGTGTTTTTCTGCGAATATCTAGTTTTATTTTTTTTTATCTTTAGGCATTAACTGCATCCTGGACAATCACGTCCTGCAGTTATCAGCCATTTTCGAGAATGTTGGAACCTAAGGCGACATAACAAATATATTTAAAATAATAACTTGCCAAGTATTACCCTTAATTTTACTAATTAACCAGCTAAATTCATCTGAGTAAACTTTACAGTAGACGCCTAACATAAGCACGGTCAGTTTTTCGAATGGCGATTAACGTAGATGATGATAGTGATGACATTGTATTGAAGATATTATTTTTGCAAACCACGGCGATAGATACCGTCGAGTTATTAGCAAACTGCACTAAAACATAATTTTCACGATGAGGGGAGTTAGCTGATATAGAATTTTTTTTTAACTTCACGCTGTACCCGCACGTAGTAGAGTAGACAGTGGGGAACGGAAATGTTAAAAGAGAACGGAGTGTCTTAAGACTAGGTTCTCTGGCTCTGGCTACCCTGCCTACGTATTAATATAAAGTTGAAATTGAACAAGCACCATGTATAAAGTCAAACATCGGCACTATAGCGTCTATTGTATTCAATTATACCCATATTAGTTACATACGAATATGGATTACAATAATTACTTTGAAATATGAATATACGGCATTGCTTGAATTGTTTCAACGTAAAATACATATAGTTATTAACCATAAAAGGCAATTACCTGTTATTACTGTAGGCGCTTATTTTTATTATACCTCACATAGTATGACTTTAAACTCTTTGAATTTATTTTATATACTTAAGTAAGTAAAGTATTTCATCATAAAGCTAAGTACTTATATAATTGAATATATTAATAATGTTAATTAATTTAATTATTATAATTTGTTTATTAGTATACAATACAATGCCATTATTATTGCATTTAAGAATGCCTGTTACTACGACTAGTTGTTATTGAAAATTGGGCCCTATTTTTTACACCACTTACCACGTGGAGGTACTCCCGCTTGAATTATTATATATAATTATTTTATAAGGTTAGAAAATGTTCATCACGCCAAAAAACTAAACTGTTTGAATGATCTGTTAGTTCCAAAAATATCCTTGGTCTTTGATTTTGAGACGTAAACCAAAAATGTTTATTTCTTGTAATTTATATGTAATAATAAAGTTAATACTGTTTAAAAATATGACGAAAATATTTAAATAGTTAATATTATTAATAAATATGTATTTAAATCCTTATTTGTCTCACTTAGTAAAATCACCTACAGGTGTTTTTGAGACGTTCGTCATATTACCTGTAATTTAGTCGCAGTTCTAGACAAAGGGCTATAAAAATTCTCAGGTGTATAATAACTTGGTCAGAGGTCCACATAATGGGTGTCTGTTTTTGGTTATTGGATTACAGTTTTGTATGGATTGGTATTCGAACGATTTGTTGCTTACACTAAGTTATGTTGCTCAATATGAAATAATTTTTTGGTAGTGAACCATATCATTATATTTGATTTAATAGCTCATACACCAAAAGAAAACCATGAATCTATTGAAATAAATCAATAAAATCGACATCGAAATAACGATTTTTCCTTGTGAGGGGGTTAGAATACAATTCTCCACCGCCGCTGGGTAGCGTGCCGTAAGAGGCGAGTATCCCAATAGTTAGGTGGTAGGAGGTTCGTCCTCCGTCTGCCTCGCGACCACTATCATGTCAAAAACAAACCGCCAAATATCTTATGATGTGTTCTGGTTCGATGGCATGTAAGCCAGGTTTTCGTTTTTCCCGCCCATTTTTTCCCCAAAACATTTTGGGGAAAAAATGGTGGTTCCGATAGCTTCTTATATTCATCTGCGTCCTCTAGGTTGGCAACGCATCTACAATATCTCTGGTGTTGTAGATGTTCATGGGCGAAGGTAACCACTTACTATCAGGTGGTCCTTTTGCTCGTTTGCCATCCGTTATCCATAAAAAAAAAAAAATACGAGAGTGTGTGAGGAAGCATTGTTCGGCGACACCTTTAAAGAAATGTTAGAGGAAAATCTCTGTGATGATATGTATACGTAAAGAGAAGGGCACCTGACCTTAGAAATTTGGCGCTGTAGCTAGCTGTCTCAGGTGGAACATTAGTATGGGGATTCAAGATAAGATAGAGAGGTGTAGCACAGAGAAATAGAGAGTGTAAAGTAATTGACAACGACTTCCTGGAAGGGAACTATAATAGTAAAATAAGGAAAGACAATTCATGGTTTCATTTTATATATTTCATCTATGTACAAAATATATGCATTCTTAATGTATCTTTAAAAAAAAACATACTAGAAAAAAATATATAAAATAATTACATTGCAATAATCTTGTCAATTCCAATATTGATGACTTGACAAGATTTATTGCTTTTGTTACCGTGTCAATTAAATATTCTACTTATGATGTCTAAGACAAATAAATTACTTTAATTCATTATTTCATGACGTAGTTAGATCTCAGTGTTTGATTGTACAATGCTATAGTTGGTTCATTTTCCACTTGCGGAATTTAATCATAGTAACGAAATCATCACATAGCCGACAATATTAGATCCAGAAACTGAAATTTAGCATGTACTAAGAGAGTATAGGAAAGCACTAAAGATTTTCTTTTACTCCTGGAGGAACGCATAAAAACTTGATTTCGTTTTTTACAGTAAAACATATGCATAATAGAAATAAAACAGCGCAGCAAGGGTTATAAAAACCACATATACAAAGTTACAAGTGACAACTAGTTTAACGCCACTCAACACGCAATGCCTCAATTTAGCGAAAAGTGGGGAACGGAATTGTTGTAACGGAGTGTCTTAGCACTAGGTTCTCAGGTTCCCTCTGCCTACCCTACTATATGTGGGATACAGCGTGAAGTTAAAAAAAAAAAGATCTAGTTAAAAAGATCTAGTTAAACACTGTTGACTCGTCCCCAGACTGACATATCAAATGTATAAAGTTTAAATATATGGTTGAAAAAAAAAAAGTTGTCTATGCGTTAAGTTACGTCATATCAACATGTAAGGAGTAAACAGGATCTAGCTGTAAGGCTTTTAGGTACTATGTAGGATAAAAAAATGTTACCTCATAAATATATTGATGGACTTGCCGACGCCCAGCTCCGAGTCGAGTGTGGCGGCGCGGCACAGTGCAGCCGCCAGCAGCAGCAGTGCCGCCCGCATCACACCGACTCTACACACCTGTTACAAACATTCATATATAAATATAGATATTTTTGTATTTATTAAATATTTACATATAACATAACATAATAAAGATCGAAAGAAAGAGTTTTTCAGCTAATAAAAATACGCTTTAAAAGACGTTCTCGTTATATTGGCAGGAATAGAATGTTTTACTACGAGAGAAAAAAGAAAAATCTATGATAATTCCCAGTAACCAGGCACAATTCCTTGTCATTTTTTTTTATTTTGCTACAATTTCTTTCTTTCTTTCTAGAAAAGAAAATAAAGATCTAGTAAAATAAGAAATAAACTCATCACTGTAAAATAGAATAAAATGCTTTTTCTTACATTAAAAAACACTAAATAAAGCGAATTTATAAAATTTAAATCTAAAACCAAAAAAAGAATCTCCCCGGCGGGGAATCGAACCCCGGTCTCCCGCGTGACAGGCGGGGATACTTACCACTATACTACCGAGGATGGTGAAAGTAATTGCGAAATAGTCAATCTAGTTACGACCCTTTAAAGTTTTTGTTATCAATTAACATGAATTATAGAGTAAAAAATTGACTTCAATAAACCTACCAATATAAATTGTAAATAAGTGCTTAGTATTTCATAGGCTAAAATTTACTTATTTCTAACTTGATTACTTCACCAATAGATGGCGCTATTGATGAATAAGCAGATAAGATGATACCAGAATGATAATGAAATAATAACCGATGTTATTTGCTTTGTAAGAATAATTTCAATGGGAATTATTTAATTTAATGGGAATTATTATAATAGCACCTATTAATAGCTCACGGTACAGATATTTTTTACGGCTTTAAACTGGCGCTTAGTACTATCTCGATTACGTGTAATATACATAACTACTTACATATAGGTAAGTGTAGTGGACGTTAAATTTTCCATAACTTTATGCTATGATAACCAAAATATACGTTCATAAGAACAGTTTTCTGTACTCTTAACCGACCCCAAAAAATAAGTAGTTGTCAATTTGACTGTGTTTTTTATGTGCATAACTTTTTACTGGATGAATCTATTTTAATGATTTTATATGATCAGCACAGTTTTAGAGCTATTTGTAATTATTTCACCTTTTAGCGCATTTTGTTTGAAGTTGTTTTTTTTGTTAAAATATTAAATGTCAAGCGTAAATTTGAAAATTATAAACTAAAAATGTGTTGCCAATAAAATTAAAAAGATACATACACTTAGCACAGTATTTCTATAGTTAAGGTATTTTCAAAACATGAAGAAATTTAAAATTAAAATCATATTTATATACTAAATAGCAATAGGTACCCATTATATCGGATTACTGACTATAAAAGACATATTGTTAACACTTGGCCTCAACCCTTGACCCGGTTCCCGCTAAATTAAACCAACTGTATTCTGCAAATTGCATTTGACCGTAATTCAAGAAAGACGTCACGCCAGTCGTCACCACAAACGCAAGAATTGATAGATTACCCAACCATATTTGATTTTTTTGACATGACATGCCACTGACATGCTTCGCTTCATCCTATCTACAAAATGAGTATAATCATCGTGAAATTATATTGTAATTAGTGTTTTTGTAGTTAATGGCGTGTGAAACTGTTATTTGGTTGTTAAGATTGTGTTTAAATTGTATTATAACGCATTTTGGTAGTAAATTACTTTATTTTTGTTTATTTTCACGTATTTTGCTTTTTTGGTAACTTATATCAATCACTATTCAAAAAAAAAAAAAAATATATATATATATATATATA